>JAGKTI010006004.1:0-19660 GCA_018397915.1 Birgus latro
CTCTCTCCTGTACGACATCTGTTACCCTACTGTAGAAACTTAATAGGTTAGTAACACATGATCTTCCTTCCCTAAAACCAAACTGTCTTGGTGTTATCACTTCATTTTCTTCTAAATACTTTACCCATCTTTTTCTAATAACTTTCTCACAGATTTTACAAACTATACTAGTAAGTGACACAGGTCTATAATTAAGTGGATCCTCCCTATCTCTTCCCTTAAAGATTGGCACAATACTTGCTCTTTTCCAATCTTTATGTAACTGCCCATTTTCAGGCGAGGTCTTGATGATGACATAAACTGGCCACACTAACTGGTCGGCACATTCCTTCAGGATCCATTCAGCCACACCATCTGGTCCCATTGCTTTTCTCACATCCAAATCCTTCATCAGCTGTAGCACCTCATTCATGTCAACTGTAATTTTGGCCATTCTCGTCAGCCTGGGTTCCATTTCAGGCTTCCTAAATGCGTCTTCCAATACATAAACTGACTGCAGCTTGTTGTACATTATTTCACACAAGTTTTCCTCTCTTTCGTATGTTTTATCTCCATCCCTCAGTCGTATTATACTGTCCTTAACTTTCATTTTGCCATTTACAAACCTATAAAATAGTTTTGGCTCTTTTTTATAGTTAGATACAATATCTTTTTTGTATTTCCTTTCCTCTTCTCTCCGTACCCTTACATATTCATTTCTAACCTGCTTGTACTCCTCCCAAGCCCTTTCACTATACCTTCTTCTCACTTTATTCCATGCTTTTTTTCTTGCCTCTTGTGCCATCCTACATCTGTTGTTAAACCATTCTTTCTTCCTTTCCATGCAGAAAATTTAGGGGAGGTGGTGGCTCAATCAGTAGAGAGGTGGCCTGCGGTCCCACGGACCCAGGTTCGAATCCTCGCTGGGGCAGGGAACAGTTTAAGGATTTGAATTTCAGCAAATTAGGCTTTACTGATCTACCAGAAGACCCGCTGACATGTTGTAAAAATACCCCTGCTAATACCAATACAGCAGTCCTGTATGAGACAGCCCTGGCATGTATTCAATATGGACGGTGGGTGTTAGTGCCGAAGTGGTGACATGGTATGTAGGAGGACTGCTGGACCATGATAGCAGGCTGTGAAGCCTATGCCCAGAGTCGGACAGATTAAAAAAATTAAAAAAAAAACTGTTTTATATACTTCTATCAAAAACTCATATTTCTCATCAACATTTGTGATCATATTCATTTTACTCCATTCTACATTTTGGAAAAAGTTCCTTTGGGAAGCAAAGTCTGCCTTCCCAGAATTGTATCTATTTTCTCTGTGTTTTTCATCTCTTTCTCCTTCCCTCACTCCTACCAAGTCCATCTCAATTACCAGATGATCACTTTTACCAAAGAGGCAATTGTATGTTATGTTTCCCACATCATTTGGGTCCTTTGTGAATACTAGGTCGAGCCTGGATGGTTCATCAGCACCCCTAATTCTTGTGTTTTCTTTGATCAACTGGGTTAACATGTTTTCCATCATCAATTCCATTAATTTATTTCCCCATGATTCTTCATTGTTCCCAGCATCCATACTTTCCCAGTCAACTTCTCTACAGTTTAAATCTCCCATTAATATTATTCTATTTCTTCGTTCAATTAACATTTTTAGCCTAATAATGGATTCTCTTATTAACTGTTCATAATCTTCCTTTGTCCATGCCCTAGATTTGGGGGGCATATAAAAAACTATTACATCCATTTTTTCTCCATAACTGTCCTCTATTACAAGTACCAAAAGTTCAGCCTTGGTATTTTCAATTTCTGTATTCTTTACTCTTAGGTCATTACGGGTTAATATCACTATACCTCCCCCAAATTTACCTTCTCTGTCCTTCCTCCAAATCTTATAATTGTTCCAGCCAAATAATTTTGTATCGACATCTCGGGGCAATTTAGTCTCTACTAAGCTAACAATTTCAGGTTTATTTTCATTTAATTAGTCTCCAGTTTCCCTTTTCTTAGATATTATCCCATCTACATTACTGTACATGATGCTCAGATTTGCTGCACTGTTATTATCTTTACTCGTTCTTCTCTTTTTCATATTCATATCCATCCCCTTTGTTTCCTTCACGTCTGGTTCTTCACATACCACTTCCTTGCTTTCATATCTATCACTCTCCAAAAAAAAGTTTTTTGTTCTTCCTCTGTCCTCCTGTCATTTTTTTTCCATTACTTGGTCCTTCAAAGATTTTAAAACTTCTCTTTCTTCTTCATTCAAGTCTTTTCTTACTATAATATTTTCCATCCTTGCCTATTTACTCAGTTTCCAGGTCACCTTAAGTATGTCATTTACTACACCTTCTGAAGACATCTTAACTCTAATTGGTCTTGCTTCCCCTTTCTTATATGGCCCTATCCTTCTTACTTCCTCAATTTCTTTTTCCCACTTGTTTCCTTTGGGATCGATCTTGTCCAATATTTGCCTCACCTGATTTGAGTCTCTCTCGAGTCTCACAGACCTAACTTTTTCTTCCTTCTCCCTGTTTCCAAATATTATCACACATCTGTTCCTTTCTACTGTTTCTCTCACTATTTTCTCTTTTTTCTTCAATATTTTCACTACGTTTTCTTCCATTTTTTTCTTGTTCATTTCCCTTTCTTCCTGAATACTGTAATTTCCCTTAAACTGACCACTTCTTTCTGTTCTTCTTCCACATGTGCCCACTTTGCCTTTTGCTCTTCTAACACATTACTTACCTTCTCTGTTTTGTTACTGCTTTCTTCTAGTTTTCTCCTTAATTCAATATTTTCTCATTTCAAATTCTCGATCTCCTGGTTCGCTGTCTCATTGGCCTGTATCAAACTCTGTATAGTATTTTCAGGCATGTTTCTTGATACTAGATCTTCCACTTTCTTTTCTAGTTCACTAATTCTCATAATCATTTTAACCAGATCCATTACATTTGTTTCACTGTCAAATCCTGGAAATTCCAATTCCCCAATGTTTACATTGACGGCCATGTTTAAGGTCAGTTGCAGTACTAAACTGAACAGCTGTTCCCAAAATTCCTATAAAAACATTCATGTATACTTACTGACAATAGTTCCTTACATTTTTGGTAGACTATAATAACTTGCAATACTTCAAATTTTGAACAAGACTGGAGACAGGACAATTCCTGAAAACTACTTAGGGTTTGTTGAGAGGTGGTTTGAGACACGTCTTCTCGCTGTGGCTGCTGCTCCGAGTGTGTGTATATGTGTTTGTGTGTGTGTATTCCAAGCATCCTCATACCTCATGTGTCACAGAATGGGAGGGAGATAAATTGGAGCCCTTTATCATATCTGGTTTGCTTCCCAGTGAAATTAACGCTGTGTGTGCTAGGAATTCTCCATAATTGAATAAAGCCAGAATGAAATTACCGAAGCACTCTACAGCTTTTGGATGAAATGATTAAGCAAGTCAGTTTTTAACTCTCTTGGTGCCAGGGGTTTCCCTTAGCATACTAAAATGGTTTGACAGTAGGCAGAATAAAATTAAGTTCCCAGCAGCAGTTAAAGGATAAAGGAGCCATACTCTGGATCTCCCCACCCCTTCTGAATGTGGAACATTGAGTTTGGACTGGGATGATGAAAGCTTTTCCTGTTTACCATCACATTCTTTCATTATTCTCCTGCTTCTGTTTTGTTTCTTTTTCTTCCTTTTTTCTTCATTTATCCATCCATCCATCATCCAATCCTATGTTGCCCCATGAGGAGCGTAAAAGCCCGGGGCTAGGCAAGTTGGTCCTGACATTTAAGATGAGAGTGACCAGCCTCACTCATCCTTGAGTGGCATTACGTGAGCGATAAACCCCAACCGCCCCTTGGATATAAGCCTGCCCTGGCTCAATCTAATTTGAGTGCCATAATTACAGTACTCACTAAACCACCAGGCACCATAGTTTGGTTACATGGTTACCATCCAGTGTAGTAAATGGTTTCCTGGTGTACAGGAAACCCTTTGGCTTGTCACTCAGTGTAGGGTCACCCATAGGCAGAAGGAAAAGGAAAGAATGAAGGAAAGAAAGATGGAAGAGGGAGTGTAAAGTCACCTATAGGCAGAAGGAAGAGGAAAGAATGAAGGAAAGAAAGACAAAAGAGGAAGGAAGAAAGAGAGGAAAGGGCAGACACCTAAAGCAGCACTACATCAAGTGAGTAGATGGTGAGTGCCCCCATGTACCACAACCTTCCTCTTAATATTTCATCACTCTTTTTCTCACATTCTCATTCATTCACTCTTTCCTATAATGGAAAATATTGAAATTTCAATTTTTTTTTTTTTCATTGCCATGAAGATATCACTTTGAGAGAGAGCAAAATGTAACAACATCTTTGTGAGTATTTAGATAATTATTCACACTTGGTCATAGACTTCAGCAGTGGAAATTATTTTCCCCCAGAGCAAAGTATCTTGTGGATAGCAGTAAAATGTGCAAGATTAAAATAGTCGTCCCTGTTGAAAGTAGAGGAAAATTCCGGAGAATGTTTATTGCTAATTCAGGCAGTTTATTTACCCAGGGATAGGCTTTAGTTTCTGGTTAATTAATTTTTGTAGGCTCCAGCATGCTTGCATGTGTTGCCTTTGGTCACCTAATTTTCCATGCTGCTCAGTCTCTGGCAGCTTCCCTATTTGGTCCCCTGTGGTCAAACTCAATGACCTCATCCCAGGTCTTTCTTGGTCTGCCTCTGACCACCCTACCCCCAGCATTAACACTTCTCACTTTCTGCACCCAATTATCATCCCCCATCCTCTCCACTCGCCCAACTCAGAGGTAGACGAGTTCAAGCCGCGCCTGGGACTGCCGTGCCGGGAGGGGTAGCACCCTCCTGTTACCTAGCGGGGCTATATGATCTCATTGTAAGGTCTAGCTCGGGGGATTTTTTAATCCCTTTAATCCACTCGCCCAAACCATCTCAATCTACTTCTCCTCATTACAACACCAATACACTCCAGTCCCATCCTATCTCTCAACTCTTCCATTGTAAACCTAGTCCTCCCAGGCCTTGCACTCAAGGACACACTGCACATTCACCCAGTCATTGCCATTTCTGTACGTCTGAGCCTGCAAACGTCCTCTTCCTTCACTGCCCAGGTCTCACTACCATATAGCATTACACTGCTAACACATGCCGCATACAATGATCCCTAAGCACGGAGGGAGGGCCCTCTCAATTTCAGGAGAAGCAACAGCTTCCTGAACTTCTTCCAACAGCTTCTCACTCTTGCCACAGAGCTAGCTCCTGCCCCACCTCCAGCACATATAACAAAACTTTTCCACACACTCAAGTGACTCACCAGCAAGTTCAATTCTTTCATGTCTGGCAATACCCATATGCTCTCCCCAACACACTGCATACATGAAATCAACATTATCTCGCAGTCTACCTCTAATACCACGACATCTCTTGTGCACCCACTTATCACAAACCCTGCACAACATGGAATTACTTTCCACGCCATTGTAACGTATCGCACATGGCCACTCTTCCTCTTCTCTGACTCTACCACCCCCAGCCCTAGATACCATCTCTCGTATTTGCACATACTCTTAAGCTCTTGTGCCCCATACAATCTCTCCACTTCCTAAATCTTTCTTCTGCCTCCCTTTCATTCTCTGCAACCAACACCGAATCATCAGCATACGACATATCCTATGTTAGTCCATTTCTGAAGTCATTTGAGAGGGCTTCAAGTACCATGACAAACAACAAGGAGCTCAAGACTGACCCCTGATGCACACCAACATTCATAGAAAACTCATCACTTAAATCTCCATTCACCCTTACCTGGGTGTGAGCGCCCGCATACATGGCCATAACGACCCTAACCAGCCACTCCTCGATTCCAAGCCTTCTCATTGCCCACCTCACCACCTCTCTAGGGATTTTGTCAAAGGCCTTTTCCAAATCAACAAAAACAAAGTACAGTTTCCTTTTCTTTCTTATACTGTATATTTTTCCTGAAGCTGTCAAACAATGAATATGGCATCAGTGGTCCCCTTGCCTGGCATAAAGTCAAACTGCATCTCATCAGTATTCACTTTTTCTCTAATCATACCTTCTAGAACTCAGTAACCCTTATTATTAAGAAATTAATCCTTATTATTAATAAATGAAATGCTACTGCATTTAACCTTTATGGACAATCATACTGTAAATACGTCAGTCATCCAATTGCTTGGGAGAGGCTTTGCCATTGCAATGGTGCCTCCACAGTTTTGTTTTACTGTTTGTTTCACAGGTTGTCTTACTGGCCTCTTTGTTGGTTGTTCTGGCCTAATTCTCTTTGCTTTTTGTCCCTTTCCCTCCATATTGAGCATATTCCCTCCTTCATTTCCTTTATCCTCTCCATGCTGAAGAAGAAATCCCCTACAATTTTATTTTTATTCTCTATATATGGCTGTCAAAACTCTTGCATTTTCTTCCTCTTTTCTATCACTGCCTCACATTCTAATGAAAAATGATAAATATCCTCTTTATCCTCCCCACATATCTCACAGTTTCCTTCTCCCATTCATTTAACTTTTCTCTCCCTTAATGGTTGATTTCCACTTCTTGCTGTGAACATTATTATTAATGATTGCCTATTATCATACCAGCTTTCCACCCTAATTTCCTTTTACCTCTCCTAGTGTAGTTCTAGTTTTTTACTTCTTACTTCTTCCCATCTCTTTGTGTCCCATTTCCTCACTAATTCTATAATATTCTATTTATTCAATACACATACTTCATTAAATTTGTTTCAGTTGTTTTCTTATATTCTTCTTCTTTCATCCACCATTTACTCTTTCTATCTTTCCTCATATTTCTTAGCATTTCTTTCAGCAGCCCAGTTTTTCCCTTCATGATGCCATTTATGTACTGTAACTTACCAATGTATGGTGTAGCTGGTAAGTTGCTAGGTGCTTTCAAGAGTTTTTATGATGGCAGTGAAGCATGTGTAAGGGTTAATGGGCATCTAAGTGAATGGTTCACAATCGGTGTGAGCTTGCGACAAGGTTGTGTAATGTCCCCATAGTTGTTCAATATAAATGTGGATGGGGTGATCAGAGAAGTAAATTCATCCATCCATCATCCAATCCTATGTTGCCCCATGAGGAGTATAGGAGCCCAGGGCTCAGCAAGTTGGTCCTGACATATAAGATGAGATTGACCAGTCTCACTCATCCCTGAGTCGCATTCTGTGAGCAATAACCCCAACCATCCCGTGGATAGAAACCTTCACCGGCTCAATCCGATTGGAGCGCCGCAATTACCCAGTGTAGTAAATGGTTTACTGGTGTACAGCAAACTATTTAGCTTGTCACTCAGTGTAGAGTCACCCACAGGCAGAAGGAACTGGAAAGAATGAAAGAAGGAAAGACAAAAGAGGGAGTGTAAAGTCACCCGTAGGCAGAAGGACGAGGAACAGATGAAATTAAGAAAGACAGAAGAGGAAGGAAGGAAAGGACAAATACCCGAGAGCAGCACTACATTGAGTGAGTGGATGGTGAGCGCCCCCACCTACCACATAAAAATGCGAGTAATGGAGAGGGGGATGGCATTGGTGTTGAATAATGATGGATGGAATATCTAAAATTTGTTTTACACTGATGATGCAGTACTGCTTCCAAATACCAGACAAGAACTTGTTAGGCTAGTGCAGAGTTTTGCTGATGTCAGTGGGCATTGTGCCTTTAGAGTAAATGTAGAGTTAAGGGATAGTTATTGAGAGAGAAGGTGTAATATCAGTGAATTTGACACCGTCGTAACGATCAGAAACTTAGAAATTGTGCTGCCCCCAGAATAATGATGAGGAATTTTGTCGCCAGTGTAATTAACAGAACCTCAGAGAATATGGGAAATGGGGTAGCGTGATCTTTTTTATCAGAGCGTAAGCAAGTAGATATTGGTACTCTTTGCGGGCCACTCAATCTCATCTGTACCACTCCTTAGAGGATAGCAAAAATTCAAACTCGAAGTGACATAACCTAAGATTTACTAAGTATTAAGGACTGAAAGACAAATTACACTTTGAACTGTGAGTGAACAATCAGACAAAGTATAATCAGGATCTATACCTCCCGGAATACAGTAATCTCTCTACTTTCCGGACGACCACTATCTGGTTACACCACTGTTCGGGCATCATAGGCTGATGTTCAAAACCCAAAAATGCCAAAAAAATTGCCAAAAAATTGAAAAAAATCCGTTTTTTTTCTACCCATAAGTTTGAATTTGGCACGCGCCACCGAACGGCCTTGTTTACATTCACATTCCCACACTGTCTATTCCTCCCACCAATCCGACAGTTGTCTCTGAACTGCCGTGAGTTTTTGTTTAAATAATCATAATTCACAGTGCTAAGGATTAAGTGCAGTTCAACACTGGATTACTGTACGTGCTTCAAGAGCATTTTCACCACTGTCAAAGCTTTAGAGGTGGGGTAAACAGCCACCACGGACATGTTAGTACACTGTCAGCTGCCAAATATTTTCCATAATCACTTCTAAATCCTCATTCTCTGATTACATTTTATTTACTTCATGCTCTGTGTCCCATATTGAGTGCACAGGCTGTGAAAGAGGTGATTTTCTCAATGATTACCATGTCTCTTACATACATTCACTATCTAGTCAACTGGTGAACATTTTTGCCCTAGTCACCTCTAAATCATAATTTTTCTGGTTACATTTTATTTACTTCATGCTTTGTGTCCCATATTTGAGTGCACAGGCTGTGAAAGAGGTGATTTTTTCAGTGATTACCATGTCTCTAACATTCACTATCTAGTCAACTGGTGAACATTTTTGCCCTACTCACCTCTAAAGCATAGTTTTCTGGTAGCAGTTTATTTATTTCATGCTCTCTACCCCATATTTGAGTGCACAGGCTGTGAAAGAGGTGATTTTCTTAGTGATTGCCATGTCCGATACTCACTTACACTGTGCTGTCAACTTGTGAATGCCTCTGCCTTACTCTCCTCAAAATCATCATTTTTTTGGTTAAAATTCAATTAATTCATGCTTTGTGTCCATTATTTATGTGAATGGGGTCTTAAATAAGTGCTATGCATGTCCAGTAGGGAGGGAGGTAGGTGGTTTTCTGATTTAGATTAGGTTAGGTTAGGGTCAGGAATGACTGGTGCTGGAGCTTCAGGGCCACTATCCGGACACGACCACTTTCCGGTCATGCCTTTGGCTCTATTACGTCGGATAGTGGGAAGATTACTGTATGAATCTTCACATACTAAATCAGTATTCAAAATTAGACTGATAGACTGCGAGATAATGCTGATTTCATGTGTGCGGTGTGTCGGGGAGAGCAGGTGGAGATTGTTAGGCGTGAGAGGGTTGAACTTGCAGGTGAGTCTCTTGAGTGTGTGGAGGAGTTTTGTTATCTGAGAGACATGTTATGTGCCGGAGGTGGGGCTGGAGTTAGCTCGGTTGCTAGAGTGAGAAGTGGTTGGAAGAAGTTCAGGGAGCTGTTGCCTCTCCTGACATTGAGAGGACTCTCCTTACGTGCTAAGGGGTCTTTGTATGCAGCATGTGTTAGGAGTGTGATGCTGTATGGTAGTGAGACCTGGGCAGTAAAGGAAGAGGATATTCGCAGGTTTAAACGTACAGAAATGACAATGATTAGGTGGATGTGCAGTGCGTCCCTGCATGCAAGGCCTGGGGGGGGCTGGGTTTAGGATAGAAGAGTTGAGAGGTAGGATGGGACTGGAGTGTATTGGTGTTGTGATGAGGAGAGGTAGGCTGAGGTGGTTTGGACATGTGGAGAGGATGGGGGATGATAATTGGGTACAGAGGGTGAGAAGTGTTAATATTGGGGGAGGGGTTGGGAGGGGTAGACTGAGAAAGACATGGGACGAGGTCATTAAATGTGACTTAAGGGTTAAGGGACTGAATAGGGAGGCTGCCAGAGATCGAGCAGCGTGGAGAGTCGCCATTAAGTGACCAAGGCCGACACATGCAAGCATGTTGGAGCCTTCAAAAACTAAACGAAACGAAACGATACATATGTGACAAAGTATAATCAGGATCTGTATCTCCGGGAAAATGAATCTTCACAAACTGAATTAACATTCAAAATGATACTGATACACGTGAGTATAGTAATCCGTTTGTCTCTGACAGACTCTTTGGGAAGGAACACTAAAACATTGCCACCAAAGAGTATTCTCTCAAGCCTAATACACAAAACAACTCAAAGATCATATATAAATTGGACACAATATTCAAATGGACTCAGTATTCAAATAAATCAAAGATTATTCTCTTAAGACTGAATAGGCACATTAGCTCAAAAATTAGATACAAACTATACACCGTATTCAAATGGAAATATTAAAATGGACACAATATTAATGGAGCACAATATTCAGATCTAATATTCAAATGGAGGATAATATTCAAATGGAATATTCAAATGGAGCACAATATTTAAATGGAGCACTATATTCAAATGGAGCACTATATTCAAATGGAATATTCAAATGGAGCATTATATTCAAATGGAATATTCAGATGGAGCACAGTATTCAAATGGAATATTCAAATGGAGCACAATATTCAGATGGAATATTCAATATTCTCTTAGGGCTAAATATGTACAGTGACTCAAAAAATCAAATTCAGTCAAATGCAGTATATAAATGGATGGAATGTTCAAGTGAACCAGCCGATATTCGCTTGAATTACGTAAACTAAGAAAGGGGGGATTTAGTGTGATCAGGCATTAGGCAGCTAAACCCGAGCCAGGTGCCCTCAGGTACACTCGATCTGCGAACAGTATAAGAGAAGCGACAGTCACATTAATCAGTACAAGAGGGATCAGGGGAAATATCACCACTTTAACTCTACCTATCTATCTCTATCTATAGCCCGACGCCCTAATCCCGCATAGGGTCGCTGCAGACAAAATGCCTCCAAGTCACTCTGTCACCCACCTTTTGCCTACCCTCCCTCCAGCTCACTCTCCCCTCCCTCATATACCTCTCAACTCCATCCCTCCACCTCATCCTCAGCCTTCCCCTCCCTTTCCCTCCCTCCACCCCACCTGCATACACCCTCTTAGTCAGTCTTTCATTCTCCATCCTCTCCACATGTCCAAACCACCACAGTGTATTTCTCCTAATCTTCTCAACCACATCCACCCCACAACATTCCTTCACTTCTTCATTCATCAACCTGTCCCTCTATGTTACTCCACATGCTTCTCTCAAGTAACTCGTTTCCACTGCTCTCACTCTTAACTTCTTACCCTCTAGCAAGGCCCATGCCTTACTTCCATACGTCAGGGTAGGGATCACGATGCTATCATGCAGTGACTTCTTGACTTCCATACTTACCTCCGTATTTCTCATCACCGCTTTCAATGAACCAACAACCTTCCTTCCCTGCTGTACCCTTTCAAGTATTTCATCCCCAAAACTTCCATCCTTACTCATCACACTGCCCAAGTACTTGAATGCACTCACATTCTCCATATCCTCACCGTCCAACCTCACTGTGCATTTTGTGACTTCATTCCTCTCAAACACCATAACTTTACTCTTGTTCACATTAACTTTCAGATTCCTCTTCTTACACACTGTCCCAAATTCATTCACCAAACCTTGCTACTTCCATTCATCTTTACTCAACAATACTATATCATCAGCAAACAACAACACCGGAATCTTCCACATCTCGCCCTCATTCATTAGAGCCACCCCCAACATCCACTGCCCTACCTTGCACCTCCTTTACAACTCCATCCATATATATATTAAACAGCCATGGAGACATCACACAACCCTGTTTCAGTCCCAATTTCAAGTCAAAGAACTCACTTAGCTCACCATCCAATCACACAGTAGCCCTAGCTCCTTCGTACATGCTCTTCACAGCACTCAACAATTTCCTCTCCACTCCATACTGTATATTCTTAATACCTTCCGCATACCTTGCCTATCTATTCTGTCATAATCTTTCTCCATTCCATGAAGGCAGCATACACTTTCCCTTCTGTAGATACTTCTCCACAAAACATCTTAGAACAAATATCTGATCTACAAACCCTTTTCCCTTCCTAAATCCCCCTTGTTCTTCTCCAACTAACTCCTTTGTTATATACCTAACCTTATCAATACGTATTCTACCATATATCTTTCCAGTCACACTAAGAAGGCAAATACCCCTATGGTTACCACATACTTCTCTCTCCCCTTTTCCTTTATATAAAGGAACAATTATACCTGATTTCCAGTCCTCTGGAACCCTTCCCTCTTTCCAAGCCAGTCTACACAACTTCCATTTCCATTCCTCAGCAATCTCACCCCCATACTTCAGCATTTCACCACACACTCCATCAATTCCTGGGGCCTTTCCCATCTTGATCTTCTTCATTGCTTCTACTACTTCCGCCCTACTGATCATTTCCTCCCTCCTCTCGCCTCTTCTTCTCCCAGCCATTCCCCAACCACTTATACTTGCTCTGCTCTCACTCTCAACATTCAACAAATCCTCAAAGTGCTTAATAACATATATGAGAACTTACACTACAAGAGTAAGGGGGGTGGAGAATTGTTCGAGCAGTAACCTGCAAACGATATAGAGAAGCAGTGGTCTGGTGATTTTGCGCTGCTCCACGGCTTATGTAACCTATCACAATATTCGGGAATTGGCTGAAACTTTAACTAATTACTTGCGATATTAATGTCTCTTCTAAGATTTCTAAAGCATATGAAAAATACATTTGCACTCAACATGCATAGAAAAATTACTTACAATGTTTAAAATTTTTGTAATAGGCGTACAGGAACTTTAATCACATCAGAGTCAAAACAAATAAGAATCTGAACAATTTATCGCCATGCTGGTTTTATGGCCTTGGGATGACTTGCAATGCGAGGCCAGTAACACAGATTTCGCATTTCACAAATGACTGTCATCAACAATCATCATTCAGACAACTCGCAATTCACCACTACATTGTTTAAAAGAGGAGCGCTATTGTCACATAAATCTTTTGATCATGTACAGTGCTTCCTCCAATTTTGCGAGAATATGGTCGACAAAAAACCTCGCAAAATCAAAATTCGCAAAGTTTAAACAATTAAATATATGCAATAAAGGTAAATTGGTCGACATCACCCCAAGGTAAGCACTTTTTCCCACTCGTTCTCTCGACTCTACCTCTTAATTTTATGATGATAAATGAAACAAACATGGACTGATGTACTGTACAGTAATATTATTATGAAAACATCATAGGTAAGAAACATGAAAAAAGAAAAAAATGCATATTTACACTGATGTGAAGACTGGCGTGGTGTACGGGACTGGTGGCGGGGCAAAGCTTGGGTGCGACTACTGTGGTGTAAACAAACGTGGCGGGGCGGCAGAACACTGAACTAGGAGGCACAGTACACCCAGCGAACCACGACGTCACTACTTCGCGTGGCAAAGTAGTGCGGGAAGACGGCTTTCCCACCACTCGACCTCGCAAAGTGTGTGATCGCTCGCAAAGTTCAGAAATGTTAAAAAATAAATTACTTGGAACTACCTCGCAAAATTGGTGATTCGCAAAGTTAAAGTTCGCAAAGTTGAAGGATGTACTGTATGAAGGAAGACATTCACGATTGTTAATTCCAACTGAATCTTCCGAGGTTAATACGCCTTAGTTGGAAACAGCTGGTCCATGTGTATAAAAGTTAATCACATTTGTAAAAATGCTCGACTTAGTCCTATCAATATTAGAATTACAGTAGGCGCGGAAAGTGTTGACGCCATCTTAAAATAAGAAAACATTCTTGTGGTTAGCAAGGAGAAACAAATAAATTAACACTCACCATTGAATTTGGTATTTACTGGCATTCCCCTTCACCTTTATTATCTTCTCAAGGTGTCTGGGGAGACTGATGGCGTAGTTTTGCAGATCAGACGGACTAAAGCTGCTCCATAGCTGCAGCCTCAAGTTTAGGCAAAGATGATGTGTCCATACTACGCAGCTGCCGCTTCATGTGCGCCCATAAATTCTCAATGGGATTGATATCTGGGCTGTTTCCGGGCCAATCTCGAATAAAGGGAACCTCACAGTCTGTTAACCACTGTTTCACTGACTTTGCAACATGTGCAGGGGCAGAATCTTGCATAAATACTCTTGCCTTGGTTTTATCAAAAGAGTCACTTAAACCATTACATAAGAGCTCCAAATAATTGTTCTGGTTCACTTTTTCATTTGCAGGTAGAATTACCAACCTACCAACACCATAATATGTAAAGCAGCCCCAAGCCATGAGTGAGGCTGGGTATTTAACAAACTTGGAAGTGTACTTAGGATCCAGGGGGTCACTGCCTGGTTTGCGGTACACTCGTGATGAAGGGGTACCAGTGACAGTAAATGTTGACTCATCACTCCAAAGCACAGTTTTCCATTGCTCCTCACTCCAGGCAAGATATTTCTTACAAAAATTTACTCTCTTTTTCTTCTGAAGTGCAGTTAGCAGTGGTTTTTTACGAGCACAAAAACTCCTGTAGCCCAGATCGTCATGCAACAGCTGCTGCACACTTCTGACAGACACATCTGCCAGCAACTGTGGGTTCTTTTCTTTTAAATCCCGTGCTGTTAGCCTTGGATCCTTGCTAACTTGCCTTGAGATCAGCTGACGGGTCCTGAAGGTTGTCTTACGAGGTCTCCCAGGCTTGGGAAGTGGAGTGGGAGGAATGGCCTCCCCACTGTCCTTGAACCGCTTCACCAGTCTCTGCACTGTCCTCAGTCTAACACCATCTGATTTGCAATAAATGGGAGTTTGTGGCCAGCTTTGTATAAAGTAATCACTTCCACACGTTTGTCCTTGCTTGTGGTTACTTTAGGCATGATGAGAATGTGGTAGGTAACCAAATAACTGTGTTATTTGAGTCAAAACATGCCCTCGTGGTGCATCACACACAGAGACAATCCTCCTCCTGTGGCTGCCCAAACATTACTGAGCCTGCTCCTGTGGTGCCAAACCTATCAAGCAGGGTTGCCAGCTCCCGTTGAAAAAGCGTCAGCTCATTTCGCATCACAGGGGAGGGTAGTATTGACCCTANACCCAGCGAACCACGACGTCACTACTTCGCGTGGCAAAGTAGTGCGGGAAGACGGCTTTCCCACCACTCGACCTCGCAAAGTGTGTGATCGCTCGCAAAGTTCAGAAATGTTAAAAAATAAATTACTTGGAACTACCTCGCAAAATTGGTGATTCGCAAAGTTAAAGTTCGCAAAGTTGAAGGATGTACTGTATGAAGGAAGACATTCACGATTGTTAATTCCAACTGAATCTTCCGAGGTTAATACGCCTTAGTTGGAAACAGCTGGTCCATGTGTATAAAAGTTAATCACATTTGTAAAAATGCTCGACTTAGTCCTATCAATATTAGAATTACAGTAGGCGCGGAAAGTGTTGACGCCATCTTAAAATAAGAAAACATTCTTGTGGTTAGCAAGGAGAAACAAATAAATTAACACTCACCATTGAATTTAGTATTTACTGGCATTCCCCTTCACCTTTATTATCTTCTTAAGGCGTCTGGGGAGTCTGATGGCGTCGTTTTGCAGAACAGACGGACTAANATATACAGTAGGCGCGGAAAGTGTTGACGCCATCTTAAAAAAAGAAAACATTCTTGTGGTTAGCAAGGAGAAACAAATAAATTAACACTCACCATTGAATTTAGTATTTACTGGCATTCCCCTTCACCTTTATTATCTTCTTAAGGTGTCTGGGGAGACTGATGGCGTAGTTTTGCAGATCAGACGGACTAAAGCTGCTCCATAGCTGCAGCCTCAAGTTTAGGCAAAGATGATGTGTCCATACTACGCAGCTGCCGCTTCATGTGCGCCCATAAATTCTCAATGGGATTGATATCTGGGCTGTTTCCGGGCCAATCTCGAATAAAGGGAACCTCACAGTCTGTTAGCCACTGTTTCACTGACTTTGCAACATGTGCAGGGGCAGAATCTTGCATAAATACTCTTGCCTTGGTTTTATCAAAAGAGTCACTTAAAACATCACATAAGAGCTCCAAATAATTGTTCTGGTTCACTTTTTCATTTGCAGGTAGAATTACCAACCTACCAACACCATAATATGTAAAGCAGCCCCAAGCCATGAGTGAGGCTGGGTATTTAACAAACTTGGAAGTGTACTTAGGATCCAGGGGGTCACTGCCTGGTTTGCGGTACACTCGTGATGAAGGGGTACCAGTGACAGTAAATGTTGACTCATCACTCCAAAGCACAGTTTTCCATTGCTCCTCACTCCAGGCAAGATATTTCTTACAAAAATTTACTCTCTTTTTCTTCTGAAGTGCAGTTAGCAGTGGTTTGTTACGAGCACAAAAACTCCTGTAGCCCAGATCGTCATGCAACAGCTGCTGCACACTTCTGACAGACACATCTGCCAGCAACTGTGGGTTCTTTTCTTTTAAATCCCGTGCTGTTAGCCTTGGATCCTTGCTAACTTGCCTTGAGATCAGCTGACGGGTCCTGAAGGTTGTCTTACGAGGTCTCCCAGGCTTGGGAAGTGGAGTGGGAGGAATGGCCTCCCCACTGTCCTTGAACCGCTTCACCAGTCTCTGCACTGTCCTCAGTCTAACACCATCTGATTTGCAATAAATGGGAGTTTGTGGCCAGCTTTGTATAAAGTAATTACTTCCACACGTTTGTCCTTGCTTGTGGTTACTTTAGGCATGATGAGAATGTGGTAGGTAACCAAATAACTGTGTTATTTGAGTCAAAACATGCCCTCGTGGTGCATCATACACAGAGACAATCCTCCTCCTGTGGCTGCCCAAACATTACTGAGCCTGCTCCTGTGGTGCCAAACCTATCAAGCAGGGTTGCCAGCTCCCGTTGAAAAAGCGTCAGCTCATTTCGCATCACAGGGGAGGGTAGCATTGACCCTACTTCACTTAACGCGAAAAAAAATGACGTCGGCAAAAAAACGTCAATACTTTCCGCGCCTACTGTATACTCACATTATGGATATCAACTAAGGCTAAACTTAAATATAGGACTTAACGGCTAAAATTGAACTGTGCAGACTATATTTACATCAAAAGCTAAGCTTAAGATTACAGTTGCAATACTAACATATTAACTTATACTACACTTAAAATTACGGCACTACACGGGTCCTTCCTCCGGAGAAAAAAATCATTTTAACATCGGAAGTCAACATTCAATTCATTCATCTACATTTCCTAGGGACATTTGTGTGGATGGGACAGACTTACCAAATTTGACTGTGAACCTCTCTAAGAACTTATCTCTTTTAATTTTTGGAACTCTAGAATGAGATAAAGGTTTCCCTGACTCTTCCTCCAATAAGTGAGACCTGTCGGTCCACAAGTGAAATCGCGTACCCAAGGGGGTCGCTTGTCTGTCACGATAAACTCTTGAAATTCAGTGAGAGATGTGCCCCAGCCAACCTCCTGCCTGGGTGGCAACACAGTCGTCGCACCTGGACTGACCCATACTCTTGCTGCCAGGATCATCCCAGGGGCGCTTCCCATTCATTCAGCTTACTAATTAATTGCAGTCACGCTGCTCCCATCCATTCATTCTTACACTTCCAGCTCTCCACCTAGTAACTGACGAGCGCCTGTCAGGTCCTGAAGTCACACTTCCACCCTAGACCGTGCTGACTGTAAATTGAGGGGGTTCCTAGGTTTTCCTTTGAATTAAGGCAACCCAATATTCCCACTGAACTGGGCTGTGCCCATAACCCACACTCCAATTAACTCTAGACACAAGATTAAGCTCTTTGAACGCTAGATTGTCACAGTCAATAGTCAGACAGTCTGACCCACACACATTTCCCTATCGATCTCTTAACTTTATACTGCCATAACCAGCTTCAAACACTCAGCATTCTTCAATAAGTCTCCAGAGAGGGTGTCTTTCACAGGGCGGTAATTGATCATCCATCGGATCAGGTTCAAAGGTTTCTTCCAGGGGTTCCAAGAGCCACTCTTCTCCACCACAACAGAGCTTCACCTGTCCTGCAGCTCTTTGCACCTCTTTCCCTGTGAACACATTTTCTACCACGTACGCACCTCCGTCCATCAACACCACCACACGACACGGACCGTCCCATTTCATACCAAGTCCCCGACATGCACCAGGCACCATGGCTCTCCTCCCGATCCACACAGAGGTTCCAACTCCAACTACTTGATTCGAACTCGCCTCCATTGTCCAGGGCGAAACTGCGAGGTGTGCCATAGTCTGCCACATACTGCCCGAGTTTGTGATGTGTGTGGACTGTTTTGTTTTTTTGGGGAAGAACCTAACGAATCAGCTGTAATGGTCCACCAGGAGCTTTAAAGATCATTAATTCTAGAAATATCGTGAGATTAAGTCGGCCTCCAGTGTACTGTTACTGAGGGATTCTATCTCGATTCATTCCCTAACTGTAACAATATCTATCACACAACAACATCTTATCCCACAGCAATATCTTATCCCACAACAATATCTTATCTCACAACAATATTTTATACCACAACAATATCTTATCCCACAACAATATCTTATCCCACAACAATATTTTATCCCACCGCTGCCACCAGTGTAATATCAGTGAATTTGATACCGTCGTAACGATCAGAAACTTAGAGATTGTGTTGCCACCAGAGTGATGATGAGGAATTTTGTCGCCTGTTTAATAAACAGAACCTTAGAGAATAGGGGTAGCATGATCTTATTTGACAGAGCATGAGCAAGTAGATATTAGTACCCTTTGCGGGCCACTCAATCTCATCTGTACCACTCCTTAGAGAATAGCAAATATTCAAACTCGAAGTGACTTAACCTAAGATTTACTAAGTATTAAGAACTGAGAGATATATTACTCTTCGAACTGTGAGGGAACAATCAGACAAAGTATAATCAGCATCTATACCTCCCGGAATATGAATCTTCACATTCTAAATCAGTATTCAAAATGAGACTGATACACATAGGACAAAGTATAATCAGGATCTGTATCTCTGGGAATATGAATCTTCACAAACTGAATTAACACTCAAAATGATACTGATACACGTGAATATAGTAATCCCGTGGTCTCTGACGGACTCTTTGAGAAGGAACACTAAAACATTGCCACCAAAGAATATTCTCTCAAGCCTAAATACACAAAACAACTCATAGATCATATATAAATTGGACACATCATTCAAATGGACTCAGTATTCAAATGAACCAAGGTTTATGCTCTTAAAACTGTATAGGCACATTAACTCATAAATTAGATACAAACTATACACCGTTTTCAAATGGAAGTATTCAAATGGACACAATATTCAAATGGGACATTCAAATGGAGCACAATATTCAAATGGAATATTGAAATGGAGCACAATATTCAAATGGAATATGCAATATTCTTTTAGGGCTAAATATGTACAATGACTCAAAAATTCATATTCAGCTAAACACAGTATATAAATGGATGGAATATTCAAGTGGACCAGCCGATATACATTTGGATTACATGAACTAAGAAAGGGGGGATTTAGTGTGATCAGGCGTTAGGCAGCTAAACCCGAGCCAGGTGGCTTCAGGTACACTCGATCTGCGAACAGTATGAGAGAAGCAGCGATCTCATTAATCAGTACAGGAGG
>JAGKTI010006004.1:19780-42457 GCA_018397915.1 Birgus latro
CATCTCACTCACATACATTCTCCTCATCAGTCTTTCACTCTCCATCCTGCCCAGACCACCTTAATGTGTTTCTCCTAATGCTTCCTATCACATCCACATCCTCACCACAACGATCCTTCACTTCCTCTTTTGTCAGTCATTCTCTCCATGTGACTCCACATGCTCCTCTCAAACAACTCATTTCCACTGCTCTCACTTTTGACTTCTGTCCCTCTAACAGGGTCCAAGTTTCACTTCCATATGTTAGAGTTGGTATCACAATACTGCCACGTAGAAGCTTTTTCACTTCCATGCTCACTTCCCTGTTTCTTATCACTGCTTTCAAGGAACCAGCAGCCTTTCTTCCCTGCTGCACCCTTTCAAGCACTTCACCCTCCAAACTTCCAAGCTTACTCTTCACACTACCCAAGTACTTAAATGCACTCACATTTTCCATATCCTTCCCATCGAAGCTCACTGTACATTCACTGACTTCACTTTACTCGTAGACCATCGCTTTGCTCTTCCCTACATTCACCTTTAGATTCCGTTTCTTACACACTCTCCCAAACTCACCTACCAAGCCTCGCAGCTCCCCTTCATCTTCACTCAACAACACAGTATCATCTGCAAACAACAGTACAGGGAGTTTCCAAACATTGCCCTCTCTCACTAGGGCCACTTCAACATCCACTGCACTACCTTGTGTCTCTTTTATAACCCCATCCATATACAGATTGAACAGCGATGGAGACATGACACATCCTTGTTTCAAGCCAACCTTCAAGTGGAAAAATTCACTCAGTTCACCATTCACATGCACTGCAGCCTTAGCACCCTCATACATACTCTTCAGGGCCTTCAGCAACTTCCCATCTACTCTATATATTCTTAATCCTTTCCACAATCTTTGTCTATCCACCTTGTCATATGCTTTCTCCAAATCCATGAAGACTGCATACAACTTCATTCCCTTCTCTAGAAACTTTACCACTAAAGATCAAAGAATGAATATCTGGCCTACACAACATCTTCCCTTCCTAAAACCTCCATGTTCTTTCCCAATTACTTCCTCTGTTATTTCCCTAACTCTGTTAATAAGTATCATACCATATACTTTTCCTATTACACTAAGAAGACAAATGCCCCTATGATTGCCACACACTTCTTTTTCCCCTTTTCCTTTGTACAGGGGAATAATTATACCTAACTTCCAATCCTCCGGGACTCAACCTTCCTCCCAGGCGAATCTGCATACCTTCCACATCCATTCTGTTAGGCTCTCTCTCCCCCATGCTTCAGCATTTCACCACACATTCCATCAATTCCTGGGGCTTCCCTCATTTTAACTTTCTTCAGTGCTTCCATCACTTCCATCCTACTGATTTCTTCCTGTCTTCCCACTTGCCTCCTTTTCCCAGCCATTCCCCAGCCACTTATACTTGCATTACTTTCATTCTCTGTGTTCAACAATTCCTTAAAGTGTTCTCTCCATCTGTTCATTTTTTCTCCGTTCTCCACTAGTAATCTACCATTTTTATCTTTCACACGTATCAGATAGAGCCAGGATTCCGGGGGCTTGAATGATGAGTGAATGGAAGCATGGCCCATTGGATTGCGCATATTTGGGCTGTCTGGACATTGCTACTCCTCACCCTGCCGTAGGCCAGGAAAGGGGGTCTGGATAATGATGAATAATGTTGAACTTGCCAATTATTATTCATGTCTTCATTTCAGAGATTCCTACTTTACCTTGCAAAGCACAAATTGCCATGTATTTTGGCACTCCCAGTATTCCTCTGTGTACTCTGTTTTCTATTTGTTGTAATGTCCTTATCTCATCCTCACTGAATGATATCACATTTGTTCCATACAAAGCTGATTGTAAAATTACACTTTTCCATAATGTTTTGCCTTCTAATACTTAAATACAACTTTTCTCCATGACTGGGTATATCATAATTGCTGCATTTTGTGCCTTTTGCAGCATGTCTTTTTTCCATCCATCCATCCATTATCCAATCCTATGTCGCCCCACAGAGGAGCGTGGGAGCCCGGGGCTAGTGCCCTTTAAATAATTTTATGTGGTTTTCTACCTTTACTCCTAAATACTTGATAAGGTTGCCCACATTTTTTCCATTTATTTCCCCTGGTTGGTCTTTCACACTAAAGATTATAATGCTCCTTTTCTTCTTATTAATCGCCAGTCCATAACTTGTACTCCTGTCATCCAGTAACTTAATGTTGTCCTCAGCTTTCTGGATGGTTTCTGCCATAATCAACCCATCATCTGCAAAAAACGGTTGCAAAATCTAGATGTTCATTTTTAAAACCTTCCCCTCTCTCTTTCAGGTTCTTCATTATAATGTACATTATTAACTTGAACAATGTTGTGGATCCTGTACATCCCTGCTTTATTCCACTTGTTATTTCTATTTCTACTTGTTTTCCTTCTCCCAAATCCATTACAGTTCCATCTCCATTGTACAATTCTACTGCTGCTTCTATTATTCATAGGTCAGTATTATATTTTAACATTACTTCGATCAATTTCTCTCATTTTACTGAGTCGTATGCTTTACTGAAGTCCTTCAGTATTACAACCAAAGGCTTTTTCATCCTGTAGTTCTGCTCCACACAATACTGCAAAATAGACCGGTTGTCTTCAGTTTCCCTCCCTTAATGAAACCAACTTGTGTTTTCCTTACTTCATCATTTCTTATTAGATGTTTTTCTGTATTGTCTTTTACCATCATCACAAATAATTTATATGATATATTTGTCAGTGCTATAGGTCTGAAAACCTTTGCAGTGGGTATCTTCTTTTTTTGTATTACTTTTGTTTTGGGCTTCCTCCACCCCTCTGGCTTATTATTTTCTGTTCCCTTTTTCATACACCTTGTTAGAGCTGTTATTCCATCCTTACTTTTCTCTAAAGCTTTGTACCATTCTGGTTTAATGTTATCTGGGCCTGCTGCCTTTCTGTTCTTAAACTTGTTCAAACAAACATTTTTTTCTCCCTCAGTTAATTCAACTTTCTCCATGTGTATGATTTGTTTTTCTATTCTTCTCACCATATCCATGTGTTCTCTCAAGCTTTTCATATTCATTTTATTCTCATCTATTTGTTCTCTCTCCATATTCTCTTTGAAGCTCTGTTTTCTTTCCTCATTCCATACCTCTTCAGCTTTATTTCATTTTTCTTATATATCGCACCCCAAAATTCTTCTATCTTTTGCTTAGCTTCCTCTTCCTCCATCTTATTTCCTGTATTATCATACATCTCTACCCTCTCATGTTTGTTAATTTCCTGTTTCCGTAGTTTATTAATGTGTTTCCAAATTTTCCTACTCCTGTCCTTACTTTCTCCGATCTCTCTAGTTAATTTCTCTTCATGTTCTGTTATCACCCTGTATACAAGGCCCTATACACTTTTTTCTGCTCTAAATACCTTTCATTTAGCTTTCTTTTTTCTTTCTAGTTTCTTTCATATCTTTTTAATCAGTTTAACTTTTTTCTTTCTTTTATCTCCTTTCTGATATTATCATTCATCCATGGTTGTTCCTTGGCATTTCTTCCCCCTTCTTGGACTTTCTATATTTTTTCTTTAGCTTTTCAACTGCCACACCTTTTAGGATTTCATCTATTCTTTGGATGTACCTCTTCTTCCTACAGCATGTTCTCAACTTCTTCAGTAAATATATTCATAGCTTCTTCTTCTGTACTATATTACAGAGTCTCTTCCCACTTCTTTCTTTTACCATTGTAATTTATATTCTCTGTTTCCACTGTGAATTTTGCTTCTGTTAACATATGGTTGTGTATATCTCTCTTCTCTTTGTCCTCATCTATTTTCATCCTGCTAAACCAACTATGCATCCTTCTGTTAACTAATGAAAAATCCACAGCACTTTTCGTGTCTCCCATACTCAAAATATAAACTCCATTACATTTCTCATCACCATTTAGTAGTATACGGGAAAAGTTACTGATCCATTCTACCACCATTCTTCCATTCTCATCCTCTTTTTAATGGCCTATGAAACCTAGCTGACCATTAAAATCCCTCACTATCATAAGGGCTTCATCTTCCACCTCATTTACAGCAAGTCTCTCTATTCCCCCTCCATTTTTCCATTCCTCTCCTTTGCTTCTGGTCTCTCTCTCCTGTTGTAAAATATGCAAGTATTATTCTGACTTTTTTGTTTTAAATTGTTCCTCTGACTTCTAGTATATCTCTACTTACTGTTGCCTTATTCCCTAAACCAATTTGTTTATCTTATTTGTGCAGCAGCATCAGGCTGCCTCCTTCTTGTCTTGCATTTCTCTCATTGTTTCTAGTTTGCATATATCATCTCTTATATTTATCTTGTCTGTCGTTTGCTGTGTTTCGGTGAAACATACCACATCATGTTCATTTTCTAACAGATCTTGAACTTCAACAATTTTTGCCTTTGTCAAACCTTCTATATTCAGAAGTTTTATTGTAAACTCTATGTCTCCTCTCTCTCAGTTTATATCAACCTGCATTTGTTAACAGTTTCTTTTATCTTACTCCATTTACTCTGCAAAACTTACTGTTTTTTTAGGTACCATCCCTCCTCTCTATTCAGTCGTCTTTGTTTCAGTTCTGTTTATCTGTCTATTGCCAGACACTTTAATCTCATAAGGGATGGCCACAAACAAATCACCTCCATGTCACCCTGTCCTCCGCCATTTTATTGCCCTGCTCCCAGCTCACACCCCCCTCTCTCATATACCTCTCCACTCCATCCCTCCAACTCATCCTTGGCCTCCCCCTCCCTTTCCCCCCCTCCACCTTACTCACATACACTCTCCTCATCTGTCTCTCATTCTCCTTCCTCTCCACATGGGCAAATTACAGTACATCCTTCAGCTTTGCGAACTTTAACTTTGCGATTCACCAGTTTTGCGAGGTAGTTCCAAAAGTCATGTATTTTTAAACATTTATGAACTTTGCGACTGATCACACACTTTGCGAGGTCGAGTGGTGGGAGAGTCGTCTTCCTGCACTATTTTGCCACCCCGAGTAATGACGTCATGGTTCATTGGGCGTACTGAGCCTCCTAGTTCAGTGGTCTGCTGCCCCGCCACGTTTGTTTGCACCTGTTTCTAACCAAGGTCACTGACCCTCACAATTTCGTGGTGCTCCTCGCAATACCCCAGCAGTCTAACCTTGCACGAGTGTTATCATGGTGCCAACGGGTAAGAAGAACAAGAAAATAATTTTGGAGACCAAACTGAAAATGATTGAAAGGAAAAAAGCAGGTGAAGGTAATTCTTCTATTGGTCAGGAGTTTGGTGTTGGTGAATCGACAGTGAGAATGATTTTAAAGAACAGTGAACAAATCAAGCAAGCAGCGAATAACTGTGGAGGTGCTCAATTTGATGGTAGAATGCTGGTGGACAACAAAGAAGTGCTAATAAAAATGGAAAGATATCTTGCTCACTACATTCAGAGAAACGAAAAGGAAGGGATTGCATTAGATGGGCGCCATATAAGGGAGCAGGCAAAGATATTCTATCACACATGCCTTAAAAAAGTCACTAATCCTCAAAAAAAAAACCTTTCAAGGCATCGAATAGGTGGCTATGCCAGTTCCTCAAAAGGAAGGGGTTTAAACACAGGTTCAGTGGCGAGTGAGGCAGTGCTGACTACAAATTGGTCCGCTTCACTCCAAGGTAAGCACTTTTTCCCACTCTTTCTCTCGACTCTACCTCTTAATTTTACGATGATAAATGAAACAAACATGAACTGATGTACTGTACAGTAATATTAATAAGAAAACATCATAGGTAAGAAACATTTAAAAAAAAATGCATTTACACTGATGTGAAGATTGGCGTGGTTAACGGGACTGGTGGCGGGGCGAGGCTTGGCTACTGTCGCCCAGCGGGGCCTACGTCATCACTATCACTGTCGGCAGATATTTCCACATCTTGCTGTGTTTTTTCTGCCTCTCTCATGAATCCCTCGAAGTCAGAATCGTCACTGGGGTCATCAGAATGAAAAAGGTTAGGGATTCTAGGATCGCTGGCTGCTTGGGGAGGGGTGGCAGGGCGGCTGGTCGATGGGGCAGGGTCTCTTGGGGTTCTCATTAATTTTGTGATTAGAGACTGCTTCCTCTTGTTAACCCCATCTCTGTGTAGGTCAGCATAAAAATGAAGGGTCCTGTCAACACCGTGGCATGCTTGCTGAGCCCTAAATTGTCACATTCGTTGTTCACGATGTTTTTTTTCAGCTGGTCAATGACGGCGAAAATATTGGCCAGGTTATGCATCGTTAATTCTCGTCCGCTTCGCTTTTATGCTGACCTCCACAGAGATGGGGTTAACAAGAGGAAGCAGTCTCTAATCACAAAATTCAAGAGAACCCCAAGAGACCCTGCCCCATCGACCAGCCGTCCTGCCACCCCTCCCCAAGCAGCCAGCGATCCTAGCATCCCTAACTTTTTTCATTCTGATGACCTCAGTGACGATTCTGACTTCGAGGGATTCATGAGAGAGGCAGAAAAAACACAGCAAGATGTAGAAATATCTGCCAACAGTGATAGTGATGACTTAAGCCCCGCGGGGCAACAGTAGCCAAGCCTCGCCCCGCCACCAGTCCCGTACACCAAGCCAATCTTCACATCAGTGTAAATGCATTTTTTTTTTTTTTTTATGTTTCTTACCTATGATGTTTTCTCATTGATATCACTGTACAGTACATCAGTTCGTGTTTGTTTCATTTATCATCGTAAAATTAAGAGGTAGAGTCGAGAGAAAGAGTGGGAAAAAGTGCTTACCTTGGGGTGATGTCGACCAATTTGCCTTTATTTCATATATTTAATTGTTTGAATTTTGCGAATTTCGATTTTGCGAGGTTTTTTGTTGACCATATTCTCGCAAAATTGGAGGAAGCACTGTACCTTAATGTGTTTCTCCTAATGCTTTCTGTTACATCCACATCCACACCACAATGCTCCTTCAATTCCTCATTTGTTATTCAGTCTCTCCATGTGACTCCACATGCTCCTCTCAAATAACTCATTTCCACTGCTCTCACTCTTGACTTCTGTCCCTCCAACAAAGTCCAAGCTTCACTTCCATATGTTTAGAGTTGGTATCACAATACTGTCATGTAGTAGCTTTTTCACTTCCATGCTCACTTCCCTGTTTGTTATCACTGCTTTCAAGGAACCAGCAACCTTTCATCCCTGTTGTACCCTTTCAAGCACTTCACCCTTTAAATTTCCATCCTTACTCTTCACACTACCCAAGTACTTAAACACACTTCCATTTCCATTTCCTCCTCATCCAACCTCACTGTACATTCCCAGACTCCACTTCTCAAGAAGACAATAACTTTACCCTTCCCTACATTCATCTTTAGATTCCATTTCTTACACACTCTCCCAAACTCATCCACCAAGCCTTGCAGCTCCCCTTCGTCTTCATTCAACAACGCAGTATCATTTGGAAACAACTGTACTGGTAGTTTCTGAACACTGGCCTTTCTCACTTGGGCCACTCCAACATCTGCTGCCCGACCTTGTCTCTCTTTTATAACCCCATCCATATACATATTGAACAACTATGGAGGCATGACACATCCTTGTTTCAGTCCAACCTCCAAAAAGAAAAATTCACTCAGTTCACTATGTATACACACTGCAGCCTTAGCACCCTCATACATACTCCTCACGGCCTTCAGCTACTTCCCATCTACTCCATATATTCTTAATCCTTTCCACAATCCTTGTCTATCCACCATGTCATATGCTTTCTCCAGATCCATGAAGGTTGCATACAACTTTTTTCCCTTCTCTAGAAACTTTTCCACTAAAGACCTAAGAATGAATATCTGATCTGTACAACCTCTTCCCTTCCTAAAACCCCTCTGTTCTTCTCCAACTAATTCCTCTGTTATTTCCCTAACTGTCAAATAGTACCCTACCATATACTTTTCCTGTTACACTAAGAAGACAAATGCCCCTATGATTACCACACACTTCTTTTTCCCCATTTCCTTTGTACAGGGGAATAATTATACCTAACTTCCAATCCTCCGGGTCTCTACCTTCCTCCCAGGCCAATCTGCACATCTTCCATATCAGTTCTCTTTCTATCCCCCATGCTTCAGCATTTCACCACACACTCCATCAATACCTAGGGCATTCCCCATTTTACCTTTCTTCATTGCTTCCACAACTTCCATCCTACTGATTTCTTCCTCTCTTCTCACATCCNTCCTTCTCCCAGGCATTCCCCAGCCACTTATACTTGCATTACTTCCATTCTCTGTGTTCAAAAATTCCTTAAAGTGTTCTCTCCTGCTCACTTTTTCTCCCTTCTCCACTAGTCATCTACCATTTTTATCTTTCACTCCCCAACTAACTTCTTTGGCACCCTGTCTAAATCTCTTTACCACTTTCCAGAACATTTTCTTACACTCCTTCTTCTTTACACTCAAATTCCTTCCAAATTCCTCATCCACTCTCTTACTCTCTCTTACTAATTTTTTCACCTCTCTCATCTTCCCTACATATAACTCTCTCTTCCGTCTCTTAACTTCTTCGACGCTCCTGTTTCTCATCCAGTCACTATATGCTTTCTTCTTTTGTGCCACAGCCTCTCTTACCTCTTCAGTCCACCATGCTGTTCCCTGCACCCCCTTTCGTCTAGCTATGCCCTTTTTTCTTCATCTCTTTCCTCTTTTGTCATAACCATGTTTATTCCAATTTTCTTCTTCTCAGCATCTTTCTCTCTTTTTTTTTTTTTTAGATTTTAGCATTTTTCAGGACCATCCACTTTTCTTTTTCTTCTCCCATATCCACCAATAGAAGTCTGTCCTTTTGACCATCCCCTGCTTTTCGCCCCAGTTTTCTTACTTTCACTATCCTGTACTCCTCATTTTTCAAACCTAGGGAGTTCTCAAATAAATCAATACATTTCATTATATCTTCTTTTATTCTATCATTTATATTTTCTCTCTCTCCGATTCTTTTGCCCTTTATAAAACCACATTTTTTTCTCCTTTTCTTCTTGTCTTCATCTTCCTTTATCCTTCCCACTGTTGCTTGGGCTACCTTTTCTGCTGCTTTACCCACATCAAACTCTGTTTCCTCACTAATCACTTTCTCCATCTCTTTTGTCATCTCACTTTTCACTCTCTCTCCTACTTTTTGCACTACTTCTTGCTGTAAATCTGTCCTCACCTTCTCTCCTACTTTTTGTGCTACTTCCTGCTCCATAACCTATTTCACTTCCTCTGCCTCTTGTGGAAGGTTCTCTTCAATCTCTTTCACCAGTTTCCCCCGTACTTTCTTTATTTTCTTTGTCCCTTCCTCCAGTTTCATTATTTTTTCATCCTTTTGGTACTCATCAAGTATTTTCATCATCACTGCTTTCTTCACCCCTGGCTTACATTTGCCACAAAACCACATTTCACTCATACTTTTTCTAGTGCTTTGTACAGCTGTGCGGGAACCTTCTCACAACTCGTGTGATGCTACACATCACACCCATCATACCATCATACTGCAGGCCATACTCTCCCTCTTTTATCACCAGCCTGCACACCCCACACTTTACTCTTTCTCCTCCCATATTTCCTACCTGAAAATTTTCCTGTTTACTACTGATTACTGAGTTTAAGGCTGGAACTACCACGCTGCACTAGTAATGTTTACTGTACATATGACATGTGTATCCACGAGAAATTCATCGGCATTATAACACATGCCGTGTATAAATACTTAGGAAGTTTCCACTGTTCCTGACGGTGCCTGCACATTGAGATAACGTGGAAAATGGGAGAAGTTATTATATCTGTATATCATCATTGGTCATCTTCATCTGGACCACCTTTCCCACCTTAGGGCATGGTGAGGCATAGCAATGTCCAGACAGCCCAAGTTTGCCCACTTCAATGGGCCACACTTCCATTTACTCATCATTGAAGCCCCCGAAATCCTGGCTGTATCTGATATGCCAAAAACTTTCAACACATTCTGTAGCTTCACATGAACTTATCCAATAGAGTCAATCCAAACACTGTCGCGTTAAAAGGTGTGCCAAATCCCTGATCATGCACTTCTTCTTACAACATTCATCCAACCAGCTCGCTCTTTTGTCAGTCTCCTAGCATCGCCAACTTCCATACCTCACTTCCTCACACATTCATCTGCCATATCCCTCCACTTTCACCTTGGCCTACCTCGCCTCCTCCCTCCTTCAGATTCACACTGATATACCTTTTTCACCCCTCTATTGTTATCCATTCTCTTCACATGACCATACCATCTCAGTACACTCTCTTCGACTCTGGTGGCAACAGACTTCCTCACTTCCCGCATCTTTCACGAATCCTATCCTATCCTATCCACCCTCTGTACTCCACATACATTCTTTAGCAGTCCCATCTCCACTGCTGTCACTCTTAACTTTTCATTTTCATGCCACACCATACTCACACATCCATATGTTGAAGTTAGCACTGACACTCCTTCATGTAAGCTTCATGCAGCTGCAACACTCAAGCCTCTGTTTCTTATCAAGGCCTTCATAGCACCAGCTACCTTCCTTCCTTGTGTCACTCTTCTTTCCACTTCTTTTGCACATTTTCCTCTCATTTCTATCACTGTACCCAGGTATTTGAATTCTCTCACCAATTCCAGTGTCTTCATAGACTGTAACATCACTTTGGGAGTCACCTTCTTTCTTGGTTACCATCACTTTACTCTTTTCTGCATTGACTCTCAAGGCATAACGCATGAGCGTCTGGTATTTGCAAGTAGTACTGCATCATCAGCATACAACAAATTGAGATATTCCGTCCATCTCCATTCATTACCAACGTCATTCCTCTCACCATTAGTCGTGTTTTTATGTCTCTCATCACCCCATCCAAATGTATAGTGAACAACGTGGGGAACATCTTACAACCTTATAGCATGCCCACATTGATCATGAACCATTCACTTTAAATGTCCATTTACCTTTACACATGCCTCACTACCATCATAAAAACTCTTGACGTCACCTAACAGCTTACCATCTACACTATACATGTTCAAAACCTTCCTTAACCCTTCTCTGTCTACTTTGTCGTATGTCTTTTCCAGATCCATAAATACCATAAACACCTTACAGTCCTTTTCACAAGCCTTCTTCACTACCTGTCTCACTGCAAATTCTTGATGCACACATCCTCTGCCACTCCAAAAGCCTCCCTGTTCATTACTCACTAGAACTTCTAATATCTCTCTTACTTTCTCTTTAATAATTCTTCCATATACCTCCCCTACAACACTCAGTAAACTTATTCAGCAATAGTTCTTGCACTCACTTCGCTCACCTTTATTTTTGTACATGAGTACAATCACAGCCTTTTTCCACTCTGCTGGCATAGTTTCACTCATCCATGCCTTCTTACATATCTCCATCAAGCACATCATTCCACTCTCTCCACTACACTTAATCATCTCTGCAGACACCTTATGAACCCCAGCTGCTTTCCCATTTTTCTGCCGCTTCACAGCGCTCTTCACCAGTCCGAGTGTCACATTTCCTGGCATTGCTTCCATTTCTGTACACCCCCAAAACCAGTCATGTTTACAGCTGCTCTTCTTTCTCTTTTCCCATTCATCAGGCTTTCAAAATAATCTTTCTATCAGGTCCTTACTTCATCCCCATGGGTTAATAATCAACCACATACATCCTTCACACTTTCACATTTCTTTCTGCTGTCACTTCTATATTTCCACACCTCTTTCCAGAATAACTTCCTATTTTGAGAGTAGTTTGCATTCATTTTTCTTCCTAGATCGCCATTTACCTCCTCTTTTTTCCTCTTCCCTAGTCTCTTTATGTGCTTCTTGCTCTCAATATATTCAGTTCTTCATCTCTGCGAGTGTCATGTTTCCTGGTATTGCGTTCCATCTTTGCACACCCCCAAAACCAGTTATGTTTACAGCTGCTTTGCTTTCTCTTTTCCCATTCATCAGGCTTTCAAAATATTCTTTCCATCAGGTCCTTACTTCATCCCCATGGGTTAATAATCTATCACTCCCTTTTTTTTTTTTTTTTTTTTTTAATGTGAGGAAGAAGGAACCAATGGCTGAGCCCGCAAAACAGTTCCTTAAAAAAAAAAAATACAAAGGAGACAAATTCAAGATCCATTCATTTCAAGATGCCTGGACACTGCGTTTGAAAGATTGGAGATCATAGGAAGTAGGGAATACAGACAGCGGGAGACAATTCCAGAGTTGACCAGTTGCATAAATGAAGGTCTGGAAGTAATGGTTAACGCTTGCATTAGAGAGTTGGACAGAAAAGAGATAAGTGTTTTTTGCTAGACGGGTGCTATGCACCCATTGTAGAGGTGGAAGGATGCAAGCAGACAGTTCAGAGGAACAGTGACCATTGAAGTAGTGATAGAAAAGAGATAAAGAGGCAACAGTGCGGCAATGAGACATAGGTTGAAGGGAGCCAGTAAGAGGAGGAGAATTGATGAGATGAATAGCCTTTGACTCCACCCGATTGAGAAGAGCTGTATGTGGGGAGCCTTCCCACACATGAGAGTTGTACTCTATACAGGGACGAATAAAACCCATGTATAAAGTCAACAACTGTGCAGGGGTAAAGAAGGTGCGGAGTCGGCTTACCACACCTAATCTCTTGGAAGCAGATTTTACACAGGATGCAGTATGATCTTTCCAAGATAAGTCCCATGTGAATGAAACCCCAAGCATGTTCAAGGATGATGCAGAAATGAGCTGGATAATATTAAACATTAGTGGGTACTCCTGTAGAAGATTTCGATGGGTTGATAGATGTAAAAACTGAGTCTTTGATGTATTAAAAACAACAAGATTATTTTTACCCCAATCAGAGATATGAGCCAAGTCAGACATCAGGTGTGCCATAGCCTCATCCCTTGTTTGCTGAAGTAACTGCTGAGATGGACATTGCGGGAACTGAATGGAAAGGTGAAGGATGGAATCATCAGCGTATGAGTGGATAGGGCTAGATGTACAGCTTAGAAGGTCATTGATGAATAAAAGGAAGAGAGTTGGTGATAGGACAGAGCCCTGAGGAACACCACTGTTGATAGGTCTAGGAGAAGGACGATGGCCGTCTACAACAGCGGCTATAGAACGACCAGAAAGGAAGCTACAGATGAAGGCACAGATAGAAGGATAGAAATCGTAAGAGGGCAGTTTGGAAATTAAAGATTTATGCCACACTCGATCGAAAGCCTTTGAGATGTCAAGCGCAGTGGCAAAGCTTTCACCAAAGTCCCAAAAGGAGGATGACCAGGAGTCTGAAAGGTAGGTGAGAAGATCACCAGTGGAGCATCCGTGACGGAACCCATACTGATGATCAGAAAGAAGGTTGTGACAGGAAAGATGCTTTAAGATTTTTCTGTTAAGAATTGACTCAAAAACTTTGAGACATAGGATGTTAAAGCAATTGGACGATAATTAAGGGTTGGGAATGGTCACCCTTCTTTGGGACTGGCTGAATGAGAGCAATCTTCCAGCAAGAAGGAAAGGTACAAGTTGATAGACAAAGACAAAAGAGTTTACCTAGGCAGGGTGTAAGCACAGAAGCACAGTTTCTGAGGAGAACAGGATGGACTCCATCAGGCCCATATGCCTTGTTAGTATTGAGGCCAGTGATGGCAAAAAATACATCAGCTGAAGAAATTTTAATGTCATCCATGAGGAAGTCAGAGGGGGGGAAGTGATGGAGGAACAGCACTGGAATCATCTTAGGTGGAATTGGAGGAGAAAGTCTGAGCAAAGAGATCTGCTTTATCAGTAGAAGAAATAGCTACAGAGCCATCAGAGTAGAGAAGAGGAGGGAAGGATGATGAGATAAAGTTGTTAGAAAGGTTTTTGGCAAGGTGCCAGAAGGAGCGGGAACAATTCAAGTTGGGGAGTTGAAAGCATTTAGCACGGATGAAATTATTTTTTGCAGAGCAAAGAACAGACTTACCATGATTCTGGGTAGAAATATAAAAAAAATGTGATTCAGGGGTGGGTTGGCTCCAGTACCCTTTATAGGCCCTCTCCTTGTTGCGGAGAGCATTAGAACAAGCGTGCTTAAACCAAGGCTTTCTTGCATTAGTCAAAGGATATGAGAAAGGAATGTATGTTTCCATGCTCAGATGGCTCCTGGCCATGGAAGCAATAATTATTCCAAGGAAAATCAAAGAAGCATTGCCTGAGGGCCTCCCAATCTGCGGCTCCTAAGTATCACAGACGGCATTTCTTTGGAGGGTCCACAGGCCGTACCGGAGCGATAGGACAGGTTAAGGTAATAAGGTTATGATCTGAGGACCCCAACGGAGAGAAAAGATTAGCTGTGTAAACAGAAGGATTAGTTATTAGGAAGAGGTCAAGTATGCTGGAACTCTCTCCGAGGCGTAGGGTACTGTACAAGCTGCTTTAGGTCATACACAAACTTCACTGCACTGACACTGCACTACACCCAAGCTGAACTGAAATCTGACTGACTAAACTCCCTCTAGTCTCTTCCCCATCCTTATATAAGCTTGCATTGTTCTAGATTGATCTACATTTTTCCACATTTCTCATGCATTCCAAGAAGGGGGCAGTGGTTACAACAGTTACCAGCTCGGAGGTGTCCAAAACGTGCCAAAGTTTTCTTACACTGCATAACACTGTAAATTATTTAGCATACAAACTTAAATTAAATTACTTAATTTAACAAGCAATCACATAACTAATACATTATTGAGAAAAAGAGCATAAAAATAATGTACAACTTACAAAATAACTATGCTCACAGTAGCAGGCTGACTGGCAACTCTGACTTGTAGCAGAACTACAGTACGAGAAACATTGGGGAACAGTGAGAAGCTTCTGGACTACCTGACTACCAACTCCCGCTTCTCAACGCTACCCTCTCCCTAGTCCTTGTCATCCCAATAAAACTACACAATATATACAAACATAAATCTTAATCCTAATGAAACATCTAACTATACACAAAATAATCCTTCAACTTATCAGATCTTCTTCTATACCGCTTCCGATGATGTCCTTGCTTCTCCACAGAGTCCACTCCTCCTGGAAGGTCTTGGTCTTCTTCCTGATTAACTTCTTCTCTTGGGAAACTGTGACCATCCTCTTGCACTTCAGCTCCTTCGTCCTCCTCAACATTTACTCGGCTGAGGGAGAGCACGATTCCTTGAAGACGTCCCAGCTGTACTGTCCTGGCCTACGATACTGTCACAGACCGTTCATGTGTACCACCTTTGGGCGACTTTTCCTGCCTTCCTGAATCCGATGTGTTACGTCTGATAGGTGGTCCAGCATAGTGTAAGGCCTGTCCCATGGGCTCTGCAGCTTCAGTGACTGTCCCTTCTTTTGCTGAGGATTTATAACCAAACTTGGTCACCAGCCTTGAAGCTCACCTCACTTGCCTTGGCATCATACTTGCACTTCATCACCTCTCCTGAAAACTTAGGACTCCTTATACCTGATGATGTACCCCAGCCAGCCTTTCCTGAAGATGCATTGCATAGCTGGAGGTGTCTGTAGGCAGCTCTTCACCAGGTGGCCTTCCCATTAACAAGTCAATGGGTAAGCAAAACTCATGGCCCAACATGAGTTTTGAAGGGGTGTAGCCAGTAGACTCATGCGATGCAGACCGGTATGCCATCAGCAATGCTGGTAATTTCTGGTCCCATTCCATTTGTCCCTCTATTCAATACTTGACCAGTTCTTGTCCCAGAGTCCAGTTGAATTTCCCCACCATCCCATCTGACTAGCCTTAATGGGGTCTTCCTGGTCTTCTTGATCCCCAGTATCTTGAAACACTCACGGAACACAGCAGACTCGAAGTTTCTACCATGGTTTGAATGTAGCTCTTGGGGCACCCAAAACAACAGAAGAACTGATCAACCAACACCAGAGCAAGAGTCACAGCCTCTTGATTAGTGATGGTATAGGCTTCTGGCCACTTCATCAAGTAGTCCACGGCAACACATATATACTGGTTTCCTGTTCCAGTGAGTGGCAAAGGTCCAGCAATGTCCACCGCGACTCTTTCCATCGGTGCACCCACTTGGTACAGCTGGAGAGGGGCACAACCACATTTCCTGGGTCCCTTCTTGGCACAATATATATCACAGGCATGACACAACTCTTCAACATCCTGGCACATGCCAATCCATTAGAACCTCTGTCTCAGCCAGCTTAGAGTTTTCTTCACTCCCAGGTGCCCATTACTGATCTGGTTATGAGACTCATCCAAGATCCCAGATCTCATTTTCTTTGGAACCACCAGTTGCCAATACTTGCTTAGACCACCGGGTGTCTCCCACTGACACTCCAGTATTCTGTTGTTCAAACGAAGAAGGTCCCACTGACTCCCATAGCTCTTAGTTGCAGGGCTGAACCTGGAAACGTCTTCCCATGGTGGTCGCACTGTACTCCACTGCAGCCACTGTAGCACTGGTTGTAAATCTGCATTCTCCTTCTGCATCTTCTTTAGGTTTTCTGCATCTGATGCTGGTCCTGTCACTTTAGTACGAATGCATTTCTTGCCAAGATTTCCATTCCTACTACACTGCTTGCTGTCTGTTCTTCCGACTTCTGGCTCTATTCATCAAGGTTCTCCTGCATTTCTTCAGTGGTGGGGCTTCTTGGGAAGACTGGCTGGTAATTGCCTCTCGGCACCAGCCTTCACTAATTTACCCTCATCCTTCTCATCTAGACAGTCATAGCTGAAGTGTCCCACCTCATCACATGTCCAATACCCATTTGTCGCAATCGGGGATTTCCTTTCACTGTTCTGTTCTTGCTCCTTCTTCCATTTGTAACAGTCCACTTTCCTGTGTTCCAGCTTCCCGCGGAACCAGCAGCCTTCTCTGGTCTTCTCCTGTTCTCTCTTTCACTTGTTACAGTCAACTTTCTGATGTCCTGGCTTCTCACAGTACCAGCATCTTCCTTCAGAATTTTCCACTTCACTTACCTGCGCCTTTCTTGCCTTGAATCCTGCACCACGACCTGCCTGAAAAGTGGATGTGCTGGACCTGACGTAGGACTCGAATTCTAGAGCCCTGGCTAGTGTTTCTTGCATGCTTCTGGGTTTTACCTGCTTCACTTGCACATTCAACTCTGCACGGTCAAGAGCATTGATGAACTGGTCCTTCAGAAGTACAGTATAGCCAACAGGTTAGGTGCTGCTCCAGGGTACACTTTGTATGCCATACTCTCCAGGTCGTCAGCAGGCTGCTGGAGGGATTCGTCTTGAGCCTGTACATGGGTCCAGAATCATGCTCTGTAAATCTCAGTCTGGTACATGGTCCTATATCTGCATTCCAGCACTTCTACTAAGGACTCATAACTGTTCCTCTCTACTGACATCTGGCCCAGAATTTCCATTGCAGCACCCTTAAGGCTAGTAGCCAGCTGCACTGCCCTCTGCCCATCATCCCAACGAATTTGATCAGCAAGTACAGTAAGTCCTCATTATAATGGACTAATTGGGGCCCAAACCATTCCGGAAATATGCGAAATTCTGATAAAAGCAACATCTGGACTTCCCCCTGCTTATCTGGACTTTTTCCGATATATAAGACATTAATACGGATTGCATGAACATTTTTTAAACTGTTTTGACTACCTTTGCGGTACTGTATTGTGTTTTAACTTCACTACATTAATGAAATGGTATAATGCATATACTGTAATAATACTGTACTGTACACTGATAAACATGTCATTTATTTACCTTATTGTGGTGAACATAGCTGAAGTGGTCAGGCAGTCCGGACTGCTTCTGGCTTTATCAGACTTTCTCCGACATATAGGAATTTAGTCCAGTAGCTCCTCGAGTCTGATAAAAGTGAATTCCGGTCTGTTGAAGTCTGTTATATCGAGGTTTTACTGTAACTCAAACTGCGCACGGTAAGCTTCCCATAAAATTCTGAGGTTTCTTTTTAATTGGACCCCCATCATACCCATGCACTTCACTGGTTTGGGGCCTAAAACTGGAGCATCATAATTAAGTCCATGACTTAAAACTTCTGCATTCTGATTATTGAACCCTGTAATGCTACCTTTAGAGGCTTGAGATCCATTAAGATTTACCATACACTTTCCATTCTTTTCATATGCTCCCTGTACACTAACCTGAGGCCCAGCAGTGCAATATTTCTCTGCAGCCTCAATTCTCTCACAAATAATCTTCAAATGGCCATCTACATGCTTGAACTGGTCATCAACATGCTTCAGCTGGTCATCTACATATCAGTACATCAGTGTCATTTAAACAACAATCACAAGCATCAAAAATAAATTAACACCAAGACTCAATGTCTTGAGGTCACTTGCCCATTCAACACTTGGGCACATCAAAGAAACCACCACCACAGTATATAAACAATATATACATTCAGTGATGAATTATGCAGGCCCTGCTTGGGCTGCTAACCTCGCTAAAACACACTATGACACTCTTCAGACCATACAGAACAAGGCTCTAAAAATAATCACAGGCTGCACGGCTACTACACCCACAGACCACCAACACTAAGAAACCAAAGTCCTCAAAATCAAGGATCATCTAGACATGAGAGGCACCCAAATTCTTGCTGCAGTCTCCAGAAACCCACAACATCCTCTACACTACATGGCAGCACATCCACACACACCAAGGAACATCAAACAACAACCAGCACAAGATATCATACACAAATACTGTCATCTCCCCCCCTCACCCACCTCAGACCAGCTTCCAGAAGCATATCCATACTCAGATCACTCGCGACTCCATTCAGTCACTTAAAGACAACACACAGCTGCATGCATGGCCTCCTGATATCCATCCTTCTGAATCCTATCTCCCTTGTTAGGACAGGGTCCACCTGGCCAGGCTGAGATGCGGACATCATCCAGCCCTCTTAAGGTATCAGAAGAGGCTGGATGACTCCATCGCTTATGCCTGTCTAGGATGTAACACAGCACCTCATACTATTAAGCACATTATGGAAGACTGCATTGCACACAATCACCTATGCCAGTAACACAACATACACTCCTTGAGAGCTCTGTGGGAAATCCCGGTCTTGGCTGTGGCCTTCCTTAGGGACTCGGGGCTGTTTGACCAGACTGCCTAGGGAACAACTGCTACTACTACTGGTCATGTACATGCTGTCTGCACTCCATCACATTATTTCTTACTTCATACTTCTGTTGCTTTAGCTTGGGGTCTACCTCCTTCTTAATCTGTTGCTGTTCTTCCTTCAGTTCCCCCATGAAAGAATCTAGCTGTCTTTGCATCCTCAGTTGTAATTCCCTCTGTTGCTCCTGTAATGCCTCTTGAAGTTGTTCAGATTGTTCTTTTTGTTCTTCATGTTGTACCCTAGTTGTTCACTCTGTGCTTGCAGTTGTTCTTTCAGTTCTTTCTGTCCATCATTCTGTTCCTGTAATTGTTCTTTGAGTTCTTTCTGTCCTTCATTCTGTGCCTGTAATTGTTCTTTGAGTTCTTTCTGTCCTTCATCTGTGCCTGTAGTTTTTCATTCTGTGCATGTAGTTGGACACTTTGTGCTTGTAGTTGGACACTTTGTGCTTGCAATAGCTTCATAACTGCAGCCAATGACACTTCATCCTCCTGCCCAACTCAGGATCTTGTCTGCATAACTCTTTGCTCCATGTTGAAGACTTGACTCACTGCAGCCCTTAAACCCACTCCTAACACCAGTGTCCCCATCCCACACTGCCTCAGGCTCCAACAGTAGTACTTCAGTATCGGAAGGATGTTGCCCAGTGAGTTGTTCTTTCTATGGTCAGCCTTTTCCGAGTAATTACACTTAATGCTTTCCAACTCCACCACTGTTTTCACAAGCACTGGAGCTGTACAAACTTTACTAGCTGCAATTACACCTAATGCTTGATAAAAACACTTCACTATTTTCACTTCACTGGGAGGAATGGAACTCAGGAGGCAGTGAAGATTTGTGGGGCACTAAATTGTTAAACATAGTAACGAATAATGTAATGACACAGTGGGTCAAAGAAGAGATACAATTCCGAGGTGATGACACACCAGCAAGATTAGATTTACTGCTTATCAAAGAACCTGACGTAATTGAATCTTTGAAATATCTGTGCCCTATAGGAAAAAGTGATCATGTGGTCATTGAGTTCCAGATGATAATAGGGAACATGGTGCCAAGAGATGAACTTTATAGGCAGGGAAGATACAACTTTAGGAAAGCAAATTTTACAGGATTGAGAAAATTTTTTGAAAATGCAGATTGGAGAAAATTCAGAGAAACAAGAGAGATTCAGAGGAAGTGGGATATCTTTCTAGACCTCTACAGTTCAGGAGTGGAAAAATATGTTCCAAGAGTATGTAGGAAAGAAAACAGAAAAAAGGAGTGGTTTAATAGAAGGTGTATGATAGTGAAAAAAGAGAGGGACATGGCGTGGAACAAATAGAGAAAGAGAGGTAATAACAGAACAAAAAAAGAATATAAGAGAACTAGAAATGAATATACAAGAATACATAGAGAGGAAGAAAGGAACTTTGAAAAAGGTATAATCGACAAATGTAAGGATGAACCCAAATTGTTTTATAGATTTGTCAATGGCAAATTGAAACAAAAGGAAGGAATCACCAAACTGAAAGTAAAAGGAGAGGTCTATAAAGATGCAGCAATGCAAGCAGAAATAATGAACAAATGTTTCCAATCGGTTTTCACTGATGAAGGGGACTTTGTGGAGGGGGAGGGAGTGACTAGAAATGTAGTGATAAAGGATATAAAAGTGGAAGTGCAGGAAGTGTATAAATTACTGGAAATTCAGATATAAGGAAAGCCCCAGAACCGGATGGAATTTCTGATTGGGTACTGAAGGAACGCAGAAAACAACTGGCAGATAAGATTCATAGTTTAATTCTGTGATCGCTGGAAGAGGGGAAAGTGCCTCAGGAATAGAAGAGGACAAATGTGGTACCAATTTATAAGGGAGGAAACAAGGAAGAACCCCTGAACTATAGACCAGTGTCCCTAACCTTTATGGTTGCAAAATTGTGTGAGAGGATCCTGAAAGACAGATGGATAAAGTATCTGGAAGAGATGAATATTTTGACTGAAAGTCAATTTGGATTCAGAAGTGGAAGGTCATGTGTTTCCAACTTGTTGAGCTTTTATTCAAAAGCAATTGATGTGCTACAGGAGAGAGAAAGTTGGGTCGATTGTGTGTATTTAGATTTGGAGAAAGCCTTTGACAAGGTACCCCACAAGAGACTAATGTGGAAATTAGAGAATATAGGAGGACTGAAGGGTAACCTTCTGGAATGGATGAGAGACTTTTTGAGAGACAGACAAATGAGGTCAGTAATAAAGGACAGGACTTCTGGATGGAGAGAAGTAACAAGTGGTGTACCGCAGGGCTCGGTGTTGGCGCCAGTAATGTTCCTGATTTACGTAAATGATATGGTAGAGACAGTTATGCAAGTCTGTTTGCTGATGATGCAAAGATATTGAGGAGAGTAGAGGTTGAGGAGGACTGTAAAATGATGCAGGGGGATCTGGATAGGATACATGATTGGAACTGGATGTGGGAAATGAAATTCAGTGCAAAAAAATGTAAAATATTGGAATTGGGTAAAAGCACCAAGAGGCCATCACTGAATTATTTGATGGGTAATGAACCAATTACAAAAGTGAGAGAAGAGAAAGATTTAGGAGTGCTGGTCCAGGATAGTTTGTCACCTGAAAAACACATTAACAAGATAGTTAAAGACTCCCCCCCAATCTGGCTGTGGGCAAAGGCTTCAGGTCCTATTCCCAAGTCCCAGTAGTCGTCCTTGGGACCCAGTAGTCCTCCTACATCTCCACAAGTCACCACTTCAGCACTAACACCCATCATCCATATTGAATACATGCTAGGACTGTCTCATACAGAACTGGTGTACTGGTGTAAGCAGGGGTACTTTTATGACATGTCGGCGGGTCATCTGGTAGATCAGAAAAGTCTGCTTTTTTAAGAAATTCAAATCCTTAAACTGTTCTTCCCCAGCCGGGATTCGAACTTGGGTCCATTAGGACTGCAGGCCGCCTCTCTACCACTTCTACATAAACTCTTGACCAATATAAGAGTAGCATTTCATTACATGAATGAAGAGATGATGAAAAAATTGATAGTGGCCATGATCCGCCCCAGGTTAGAATATGCAGCAGTAGTGTGGTCCCCACACAAAAAGAAAGATGTGAATAAGATTGACAGAATACAAAGAACAGCAACCAAGATGGTCCCCAGTCTGACAGATCTGTCATACAGTGAAAGGCTGAAAAGGCTGGATTTGCCTTCCTTAGAGGAAAGGAGAGAGAGGGGCGACAAGTTTGCAGTTCAGGACCATGATGGGAGTAGATGAAATTGATAGAGAAGATCTGTTTGCATTGGATAAGAGAGCAACAAGAGGACTCGGACTGAAACTGAGGAAGCCAAGCTGCTTGAAGGACATCAAGAAATATAGTTTTCCATATAGATGCATAGACTTGTGGAATAGACTGAACAAAGATATCATCCAGTCTAAAACCTTAAACGAGTTTAAAGCAAAATTTGATTTACTGAGAAAAAGAGACAGGACCCCATGAGCATAGCTCATTTCCTGTATATCACAATTAGGTAAATACAGGTACCGATG
>JAGKTI010006005.1:0-42454 GCA_018397915.1 Birgus latro
TCCTTCCCATCCAATCTCACTGTACACTCACTGGCTTCACTTCTCTCGAAGACCATCACTTTACTCTTCCCCACATTCACCTTTAGATTCCGTTTCTTACACACTCTCCCAAACTCATCTACCAAGCCTTGCAGCTCCCCTTCGTCTTCACTCAACAACACAGTATCATCCGCAAACAACAGTACAGGTAGTTTCCAAACACTGCCCTTTCTCACTAGGGCCGCTCCAACATCCACTGCCCGACCTTGTATCTCATTTATAACCCCATCCATATACAGATTGAACAACCATGGAGACATGACACATCCTTGTTTCAATCCAACCTTCAAATGGAAAGATTCACTCAGTTTGCCATCCACACGCACTGCAGCCTTAGCACCCTCATACATACTCTTCACTGCCTTCAACAACTTCCCATCCACTCCATATATTCTTAATACCTTCCACAAACCTTGTCTATCCACCCTGTCATATGCTTTCTCCAGATCCATGAAGGCTGCATACAACTTCTTGCCCTTCTCTAAAAACTTTTCCACTACGGATCTAAGAATGAATATCTGGTCTACACAACCTCTTCCCTTCCTAAAACCTCCTTGTTCTTCTCCAACTAATTCCTCAGTAATTTCCCTAACTCTGTCAATAAGTAAGTATCCTACCATATATTTTTCCTATTACACTGAGAAGGCATATGCCCCTATGATTACCACACACTGCTTTTTCCCCTTTTCCTTTGTACAGAGGAATAATTATACCTGACTTCCAGTTCTCCGGGACTCTACCCTCCTCCCAAGCCAATCTGCACACCTAGGAGGAAAATATGGAAGCTGGGAAACCAATCAGTAAGGGATGCCTTTTATAGTGAGATGAGGAGAGTAGTGGCTGAATAGGGAGCCGTAGATAGAGGCGTTAATGAACAGTATAGAGCCCTTAAGAAGAACTTCTCGAGAGTTACTGATGCAGTATGCGGTTGGACAAGAGGCCCACCAAGACATAAAGTAACTTGTTGGTGGGATGAGGGTGTAGAAGCCGCAGTTAAGGAGAAAAGAAGGCTTTTCCGGGAACGGAAGAAGGGTTGTAACAGGGAGGAGTACTTGGCTCCCAAGCGCAGGGCTAGAAGAAAGGTATGCAGGGTGAAGTCTGAGTCACAGAGACTTACTTGATAATTTAAATCATGGAGAAGGGAAAAATATGATTTTTAGGGTAGCAAATCAGGTGAAAAGAGATAATCGGGACATTGTAGGTGAGCAGTGTGTGAAGAATGATGAAGGAAGGGTAGTGGTGAACAGTGAGGATATTAAAGATGCATGGAGAGAGCATTATAGCGAGTTGTTGAATGAGGAGTTTGATTGAGATAGGGAAGGTTTGGAGCCAGCAGATCCAGTGTTTGGCCTTTGGCCTTTGATTGACGCTGCTACTGTGAGTGAGGCAATAGGCAGGATGCGGGTGGGGAAGGCGGCAGGTGTGTCTGGGTTGACTGCTGAAATGTTGAAGGCCTCAGGAGATACTGGGGTGAGGTTAGTCACTGACCTGATAAACATGATTATATATGAGTGTTTTGTCCCAGATGATTGGCTGAAGAGTGTAATTGTAAATGTGTACAAAGGGAAGGATGATGCCCTGGAAATGGGAAATTACAAAGGTATAAAACTCTTAGATCAGATAATGAAAGTAATGGAGAAAGTTCTAGGTGGTATGATTAGAGAAAGAGTGAATATCGATGAGATGCAGTTTGGGTTTATGCCAGACAGGGGGACCACTGATGCCATATTCATTGTTCGACAGCTTCAGGAGAAATATATTGGAAAGAAAATGGAATTATATTTTGTTTTTGTTGAATTGGAAAAGGCCTTTGACAGAGTCCCTAGAGAGGTGGTGAAGTGGGCAATGAGAAAGCTAGGGTTGGAAGAGTGGCTGGTTAGGGTGGTTATGGCCATGTATGTGGGTGCTTGCACCCAGGTAAGAGTGAATGGAGTTTTGAGTGATGAGTTTCCCGTGAATGTTGGTGTGCATCAGAGGTCAGTTTTGAGTCCCTTGTTGTTTATCATGGTGCTTGAAGCCCTCTCACATGACTTCAGAGATGGACTCCCATGGGAGATGTTGTATGCTGATGATTTGGTGTTGATTGCAGAGAATGAAAAGGAGGCGGAGGAAAGATTTAAGAAGTGGAGAGATGGTATGGGGCACAAGGGCTTAAGGGTAAATGCAGATAAAACAAAAGTGATGATATCTAGGGTTGGTGGTGGTACAATCAAAGGAGAGGGAGAGTGGCCATGTGCAGTTTGCCACAAAGGTGTGGGAAGTAATTCCATCTTGTGTAGTGTTTGTGATAAATGGGTGCACAAGAGATGTAGTGGTATTAGAGGTAGACTGCAAGATAATGCTGATTTCGTGTGTGCAGCGTGTCGGGGAGAGCAGGTGGATATTGTTAGGCGTGAGAGGGTTGAACTTGCTGGTGAGTCTCTTGAGTGTGTGGAGGAGTTTCGTTATTTGGGAGACATGTTATGTGCCGGAGGTGGGGCTGGAGTTAGCTCGGTTGCTAGGGTGAGAAGTGGTTGGAAGAAGTTCAGGGAGCTGTTGCCTCTCCTGACATTGAGGGGACTCTCCTTACGTGCTAAGGGGTCTTTGTATGCAGCTTGTGTTAGGAGTGTGATGCTGTATGGTAATGAGACCTGGGCAGTAAAGGAAGAGGATATTCGCAGGTTTAAACGTACAGGAATGACAATGATTGGGTGGATGTGCAGTGCGTCCCTGCGTGCAAGGCCTGGAGGGGTTGGGTTTACGATGGAAGAGTTGAGAGGTAGGATGGGACTGGAGTGTATTGGTGTTGTGATGAGGAGAGGTAGGCTGAGGTGGTTTGGACATGTGGAGAGGATGGGGGATGATAATTGGGTACAGAGGGTGAGAATTGTTAATATTGGGGGAGGGGTTGGGAGGGGTAGACCGAGAAAGACATTGGGACGAGGTCATTAAGTATGACTTAAGGGTAAAGGGACTGAACAGGGAGGCTGCCAAAGATCGAGCAGCATGGAGAGCTGCCATTAGGTGAGTAAGGCCAACGCATGCAAGCATGTTGGAGCCTTCAAAAATGAAACGAAACGAGTGCATTCCAGTGATCAATTACTCTATTTGGGAAACTGAATTTCCTTATGTCTTTTTCACCTCCCTTTTTATATTTGCAATGTCCTTTTCATGTATACACTCATTTATGCCTGTTTGCTCATTTCCTGTGATGCATTAATATAACATAATCATGTCTCTTCCTTCTCTCTTATAATGTTGGTAGGCTTAATTTTTCTAGTCTTTCTTCATAGCTTAGATCCCATAAGCTTGGATCCCGTCATATAGAAGCTTATTGTACCTTTTCAGTCTTCTGTATGTGTTTTTTAATATGTGGATTCCAGACTACAGATGTATTCTCCTCAGTTGGTCTAACGAATGATGTGATTATCTTTCTCAGCATGTCTTCATTTATATGTGAATGCTGTACATGTTCTATACTTTCTCATTTTTGTGGTCTGTGGGTGATAGTCTGTTAGTGATAATCACTCTTAAGTCCTTCTCCTTTTCTGATGTGTGTTGTGTTGAACTTCCTAACTTTTTCACTTCCATTTTCACTTTTACCAAACTTTATTACATGACATTTATTCACATGGAATTCCATTTGCCATCTACTGCTCCATTATGTAGCTTATTTAATTTTTCTACATATGTAGCTCTGTACAAGAGCCTGTTAGATGAGAAATAGGGAGGTGAGTATGGAAGTCAAGAAGTCACTACGTGATAGTATTGTCATCCCTACCTTGACGTATGGAAGCGAGGCATGGACCATGCTAGAGGGGAACAAGTCAAGAGTGAGAGCAGTGGAAATGAGTTACTGGACTTGAGAGGAGCATGTGGAGTGACATGGAGGGACAGGTTGACGAATGAAGAAGTGAAGGAACATTGTGGGGTGGATGTGGATGTGGTTGAGAAGATTAGGAGAGATACACTGAGGTGGTTTGGACATGTGGAGAGAATGGAGAATGAAAGACTGACTAAGAGGGTGTAAGTAGGTGAGGTGGAGGGAGGGAGAGGGAGGAGACGACCGAGGATGAGGTGGAGGGATGGAGTTGAGAGGTATATGAGGGAGGGGGGAGTGAGCTGGGGGAGGGTAGGCAAATGGTGGGTGACAGAGTGACTTGGAGGCATTTTGTCTGCGGCCGCCCTTTGTGGGATTAGGGTGTCGGGCTATAGATGGATTGATAAATTTTTGCATCATCAGCAAACATATTTAGGCAACTTCCATTTCCAGTGTTGCTGTCTGTGTCATTTATATATACTAAATATATAATTGGTGTCAGTGCTGAGCCCTGTGGAACTCCACTTGTTACTTCTCTTCATGATGGGTAATTCCCCTTAGTACTGTTCTCATTTCCCTTTTTCTGGGAAAATCTTGCATCCAACGGTACAGATTACTGGATCCCTCCTTGACGGTACAGTTTTCATAAAAGTCTGTGCTGTATGACTCTGTCAAATGCTTTCTTGAAATCCAAATTGATGCTGTCTACCCAGCCATCTCTTTTCTGCAGTGTTTCTGCAACTCTGTCAAAGTACTGTAATAGATTAGTAACATGATTTTCCCTTTTTAAAACCAAACTGTCTTTCTGTTATCATATTGTGTTTTTCAAGATTTACACAAATTAGCTTTTCTAATATCTTTCAACGCTGGTCAGTGATTCCGGTCAGTAGTTAAGTGGATTTTCTCGGTTTCTTTTCTTGAAGTGGGGAAAGCCTATTTCCAAATATCAGATAGTTTACCTTGTCTTAAGGATTCCCTGAATATTAAATATATTGGTCTACTTAACTATTCTGCACATTATTATATTACTCAGCCTGAAATATCGTCAGGACCATTAGCTTTTGCTTTGACCAATTTACTCATCTCTTCCTGGACCTCTTGTTCTGATATACATATACAGTATTTGTTAATATGTGTGGGCATGCTTGTTCATTTTCATCACTCTCAAATCCTTTTTCTTCCTTAAAAACTTATTGGAATTTTTTGTTAAGTACTGTACTTCGCAAATACCATCATTGATATAGATTTTCCCCTCATCCATGATGGACTGTATTTTATCTTTGACTTTATGTTTGCTTTATATGTAGATGTAAAACAGCTTCAGTTGATCAGTACTTTTATTTATAATATTTTTCTCAGACTGCCTTTGAGCTGCAGTCCTTATCCTTGTATAATCATTTCTTGCCTGCATGTAATTGCTAAATGCTGTCTCACTATTATTTCATCTGTATCTGATCCACAGTAAATCTCTTTTCTGTTTTTTACATTCAGTTTTAAACCATTTCTTCATCCTTATTGCTGTAGGATATAATTTTGGACTCCTGTTTTGTAAAATTCACTGAATTTTTTATATGTAACATTTATATCTTGTCCTCTTAGCTCCTTTTCCCAATCTGTTTCTGTAACATACAGTAAAAGTTCTGTTATTCGGCATCTACGGGACCAGGCTGATGCCGGGAAATTGGATTTGCCGAATAATCGAAAAACCTACCCACTCAGTACCTTATATGTATTGGTGAACACCGTCATCACCACTTAAGTACAAGTATTATAAATGTGTTTGGAGAGAGTAGTGTATGCTAGGGAACAGCGTATTAATCAAATTTTATTTTTTCCTTCGGGATGGGTGTTTTCTTATGTGAAATTGTATTTTCGACTCACCACGTCATTGGCTATCCCTTTCCACGAAATTCAGTCTCCCAAATTAATATGTATATACGAGTATTTACTCTCCAGCCGTATCACTCACAATAAGGCCTCCATCACATGTTTTTTTCGTCTTGAACACTGGCATTGCCTCTCGGTGTTGGACTCTTGCCCTGACGAATCCATCTCTTGCTTGTTGCCCTGCTATAGCTGCAGCTGCCTTAGTCACCAGCTTGCAGCCCTTTCAGTTGACTGCGTGTGGATCGAGAAGAAGGGGGCTTCGTAGGTTTTTTTCCCTGAAACTTTGCACATCCTTCTTGGACATCCTGCATGTGAAGACGGGTTCAAGAACTTCCTCTTTCTGAGGCACCAGAAAGGTTCAGCTTAGATGTGATTCTGGCCCTCACACTAGGGTCACCATATTCATTGTCTGCCCTAATTCTCATGATCCATTTAACAACAAACTGTCTGTCGTCATCATCGTGACTAGCATAAGAGAGAGGAGCTTGCTCTCAGTGTGTGCGTGCCACACACTGCTCCGAACATACAGGTTGACAGTATTATGAACATTCTTGGGCTGGCTTCTGAGAAGTCTCATTTGAGTCAGGATGTAGTATGGGACATCCACTAGACTGTGCTTCACTTTGATCTGGGAGAACAAAGGAAAATACACCTGGAGACAAAAACTGACCAGTGTCCTCAGTATCTTGAGATCCTGACCGCACAGACCATGCTGCCCCGTCCACATGAAGACCAATTGCTGTGCTGTAGTAAGCCACCGGGAATGAGACAAAGGACCACACTGCATATGAGCTACCTGGGGCAGCAGCCTGCCTTACAGCTGTTGTGAGCAGGTAGCATGTCCTGGCATTTGTCGATATGTTGGAGACCACGTCTTCTGACAGAGAGATCAGCTGCTCTCCAGGAAGAGGCTGGAAGTTCCAGTCAATTCCATTTGGTGAACTAGAGACAGGAGTTTGTTTACTGGCCCAGTGAAGTCATTCTTTGATGTTGTAGAGCCATCAAGTTGCTTGATCAGATAACGCAAGGGTAGTTCGTTGGTGTGGAGCATGCACATGGCCCAATGTTGTAGGGCCATCAAGTTGCTTGATCAGATAACGCAGGGGTAGTTCGTTGGTGTGGAGCATGCACATGGCCCAATGACATTTGTGGCCTAACATCTCAAGATGTGTGTTGGCTCCCTCTTTCCAACCAGTGTTTCCACTGTAACTGTCCCCTCCTATCACAATACATGATTCAGTAGCGTCACTGATTTGCAGTTCGAAAAGACCTTCTGCGACCATCTTGGCTGGCTTATCTGGATACACTGCTGGTTCTGGAGAAATGTGACCGATATATCGACCACTAGCTCACAGGTCACAGAAATATGCTCCTTTGTGATAGTTCTGTGGTGGAGCTTACCAGTGGGATCTGGTACCAAGACTTCGGTTTTGCCCTTTCTACCATCAAAGTAGATAGCCTGGATCTCACCAACCTGTGCTCTCTTCACACATTTCCGAGCATCATTCATGGCTACCTACCTCGCTCTGAGAATTTTACTGGGGTCGCATGCCAAGTACCTTGCTCTGAGAATTTTACTGGGGTCGCATGCCAAGTACCTCGCTCTGAGAATTTTACTGGGGTCGCATGCCAAGTACCTCGCTCTGAGAATTTTACTGGTGTCGCATGCCAAGTACCTCGCTCTGAGAATTTTACTGGGGTCGCATGCCAAGTAAGCTTTATCTTGGGACAGCACACCAGCAGCTATCAGATCTTTGAGAAAGCCGGCGGCAATAGCAGCAATAGCCGTGGGACTGACACCCCACCTCATGCTGACTAGAGCTGTGTTGGGATGAGGCATCCTATTTCTCTTTGTGTCAGGTACCTGCTGTCCTAAGTATCTGTACACCAAAGGTGCCAGCTTGCCCAGTTTGTCCTCCAAAAGCTGTTTCACAAGCTATTCTGTGTCTCCTTGTTTGTCTTCAGACTCAGTAGTATACCTCTCTTCTGCTTCATCCACCATAGCTTCGCTACTATTGCCTTCCTCCTCTAACATCAGCTTCCCGAGTTTTGCAGCTCTCTCTTGCTATTCGAATACTCTGTTTCGTGCATCTTCAGTCGTTTCTGCAGAGCTGCAGCTTCTGATATCTTTCTCTTGATTGCATTGATCTGTCGATTACCCTATTTCTGATCATTTGGCCTCATCTGCATAGCTGACTTCTTTTCAACTTTCTTCCTTTGGGCACACAGCCAAGGTATTTCCATAGTAGGAATCTTACTTTGCAGGTTACAAGTGCAGGAGATGTGAGCTTTACTCGGTTCTACACAACTGGATTCTGGGTCTTCACAAAGGTAAATGGTTTGACGGCAGACAGTTATATCCATCAAACTGTCTAGTTCGCAAAGCACCTGTTCTGTGACAGTCTTGCTGGACCTATTCCAGGTGATGTCATTCACCTTCCAAAGTTTTTCATCTTTCTTCATGAGGCTGTCTTCCTTGATAATCACCGGGGGTTTGAAGTGAGCGTTGGATTTTTGCCACTCATTCAGGATGTGGTGCGCCAGCTCCTTTGCAATCTGGCCACTTATCAAATCACTCTAATCCATATTTTTCTCAATTACAGCTTTATTTTGCAGCAGAATTCCTTGTCTGATCACATCTCTATTCATGGTTACTTCTGATGTCTAAAACTCGTTTCTGGCTCCAACTAAATCTGCCAATTTACTGGTTATGCTTTGTTTGGTTATTGGCTTGGATGTTCCAAGTGTTGTCATATCTAGAGACAGTATCGCAGGAATGCACACCACAATGACAGAGTGTTTATGTAATACGCGATTTTGATACGAAAATGAACTGTCAGTTTGTGAGTTCATACGCATTCGTCCATTGCACAATATTTGCAATGTAACATGTATTTTGGGAGGGTAGATGAACTCTAATCGAAAAATACCTCAGACAAATTTTGTTCCAAATTGAATTTTACATACAGATCAACCCATCCTGATAGGGGAAATGCAATTTTGTGAAATTTCCTTAGTTGACTCTGTACCCTAGTTTATACTGTACAATACTGTAATCAGTACAGTACTATACCTGAATTTTATATATAAGTAATCTCTCTACTATCCGGTTACCTCACTATTCGGACATCGTGGGCTGATGGCCGAAACCCCCAAATTGCAAAAAGAACGAAAAAAATCCGATTTTTTCCAACCGCATCAGTTTGAATTTCCCACACGCGCAGACCAGCTCCCTTCCCGCCCTATCCCCCTCCTCCTAGTTCTGTCTCAACTCCTGTGAACAGTGGACAGCTGTCCGATTGTTTGTGGTATTTTCGTTCTTGTTTAAATAATCAGAAGTCACAGTGCTAAGGATTAAGTGTAGTTAAACACTGGATTACTGGACATGCTTCAAGAGCAATTATGACCACTGTAAAAACCTTAGAGGTGGGGGTAAACAAGGAGTAAACAACAATCATGGACATGTAAGTAAACATTGTCAACTGCTAAATATTTTCCATAATCGCTTCTAAATCCTCAGTCTCTGGTTACATTTTATTTACTTCATGCTTCGTGTCCCATATTTGAGTGCACAGGCTGTGAAAGAGGTGATTTTCTCAGTGATTACCATGTTTCTTACATTCTCTGTCTAGTCAACTGGTGAACATTTTTGCCCTACACACCTCTAAATCATAATTTTTCTGGTTACATTTTATTTACTTCATGCTTTGTGTCCCATGTTTGAGAGCATAGAGTGTGAAAAGGTGGTTTTCTCAGTAATAATCATGTCTCTTCCTTACGTTCATTATGTTGTCAGCTGTCGAACACCCCTGCCTTACTCACCACAAAATCATCATTTTGGGATTAAAATTCTGATTAATTCATACTTTGTGCCAATTATTTATGTGAATGGGGTCTTAAATAAGTGCTATGCACGTCCGGTAGGCAGGTAGGTAGGTGGTTTTCTGATTTAGGTTAGGTTAGGTTAGGGTCAAGAATGACCGGTGCTGTTGGTGAACAGTGAACACCTTTGCCATACCTAACTCTTTTTCTGGTAACAGTTTATTTATATGATGCTTTGTAACCCATATTTTAGTGCATAAGATGTGAGAAATGATCATTTTCATAGTGATTGCCATGCCCGATACTTATTTACACTAAGCTGCCAACTCATGAACATCTATGCCTTACTTACCTCAAAATCATCATTTTTGGGTTAAGAGTCAAAGAATTCATGCTTTGTGTCCATTATTTAATGTATACGGTGTGAGAAAGGATGATTTTCATAGTGATTTCCAAGTTGTGAGCACTTGTGCCTTACTCGCCTCTAAATCATCATTTTTTGGTTAAAATTCAGTTAATTCATGCTTTGTGTGCATTATTTATGTGAAAAGGAACTTAAATAAGTGCTATGCATGTCTGGTAGGGAGGTAGGTAGGTGGTTTTCTGATTTAGGTTAGGTTAGGTTAGGGTCATGATTGACCAGTGCTGGAGCTTCAGGGCCACTATCCGGACAAGACCACATTCCGGTCATGCCTTTGGCTCTATTACGTTGGTTGGTGGGAAGATCACTGTATAAACTAGTGAACGTATACAAGTGTAATGACACAGCAGGCCTACAAGTCACAGATAACACTTCCTGGATGGCCAAAATGGTTTGGAATATTACCTACCCACTCAGTACATCATTTGTATTGGTGAACACTCATCATAACTGATTACAAAGGTGTTTGTAGTGAGTAACTGTATACAGTTCTCTCTAAACACAAAGTAAAATAGTCAGAAAAATACATAAACTGGAGGAAAATGAATTGGTAAGGTCTTTCTGATGAAAGTTAAACATACATTTATAGCTTATTCTTTTGTTCATTTTTGTGTTTACATGTGAAAGAGAGAGTATTGATGCAAACAGGAATGTATTCCATTAACCCCTTAATAACCCCAAGTGATGAACAACCGTTTACCGTACCGGTGTCAGTGACGTCACGTTAGTGTGCCCTATAAAAAAACATGAACAATTATGGGAAGGGAACATAGGTCACCAGTATGTTTACACGACTACGCTACCACTCCAGGCAGTCAGGAGGTCGCTTAATCTCAGATGTTTTTGCCCATTTGGTAAATGCACTGTAACTTTATGAATTCTTCTGTGAATCATAGCGAATCATAGCATGGGTTTAGGAAGCTAAAAAACATTTTGCGAGGCGTGCCAGACTATTCTCCTCACATCTTTGAGATAAATAAATGGAAGAAATTAAATCCATCTTTGAATACATAGAGTAAATTTCTTACATTCTGCTGAAATTTTCTTAAAGATGTGAAGAGAATCATCTGGCGCACCTAGCAATGTGTTATTTAGCTTCCTAAACCCATGCTGTGATTGTGATTCACGGAAGAATCCATAGTTACAGTGCATTTACCAAATGGGCGAAAACAACTGAGATTAAGCAACAACCTGACTGCTTGGAGTGGTAGCGCAGAGTTGTGTAAACATACCAGTGACCTTTGTTCCCTTCCCATAATTGTTCACGTTTTTTTTTTTATAGCTCACACTAACTCGACATCACTGACACTGATACTGTAAAGGGTTGTTCATCACGGGGGGTTATTAAGGGGTTAATAAAGGAATACATTACTGTTTGCATCAATACTTTCTCTTTCACATATAAACTCAAAAACGAACAAAAGAATGATCGCTAAATGTATGTTTAACTTTCAGCAGAAAGACCTTACCAATTCATATTCCTCCAGTTTATTTTATGTATTTTTCCAACTTCAGGTAAACACTTAGGACAGTCCATTCCACCATTATGCTGAGGAATCAAACAGCCATACAGCTAAAAACAAGGGGGAAACAGATTTAACAAGCATTGTTTATATATGGGTAAAGGATTACAGTATCAGTGGTTCATGGGCTATGCAATTACTTGTAAATGTCATTTTCAGGAATGTGTCAAGAATTAGCAAGGGGGCTTGGAATGTAACCCTCGCTAATTTTTTTGGGGGGAGGGGGAGTTTACTGTACTGTATGATACTGTGCAATACCTGAACCTGAAAAATATAGAAGCTAGTGAACATATACAAGTGTAGTGAAACAGTAGGCCAACAAGTCACAGATTCCTGGACTGCCAAGTTTATTCTGAACATCTGCCGAACAATCAAAGACTTTTGTAAATGGGACTACAGTAAACCCTTCATAAGTCAAACTATATGGGACTCTACCCCTGGTTCGAATTACCGAATTTTTCATCTTACCGAATTTTCACCACGCCAAAATTGCTAAAACAATACCTATTACATGTCCTTTCAACACTAAATTAGAGGAACGTAAATAAATAAATAAGTTAAGCAAAAAAAAAAAAAAATTTAGTGCATTTAACATACCTTAAAGCCCTTCAGTGCCGGGTGTATTTTCATTTTGTTCTTGCTGCCACCAGACGATTTTATTCAGTGTAGGGAGGATCTGTGGATGTGCATGGGGTTGATACAGCCTTTGTTAACCCCTTCAGTACGAGAGTCCAGTCCTGAGTGCCATAAAATTGGCTGGAGGAAGCGTAAATAAAGTAGAAATAGACGTCATGGTACTGAAGTGGTTAATTGGTAGAAAATCATTCACAGAGGCAGTACAGACCCATTGGCAGCGTGTATTGGAGATGGATTTTCACCCCCCAAATTGCAAAAACAATACTTATTACTTGTCTTTTCAACACTAAAGTAAAGGAGCATATACAGTGTATAAATGAATAAAGAAAGACAAAAAGAAACAATTCAGTGCACCTAATTTACCTCTTGTTTCGTACAGATCCGTCGGCAGCTTGTGTTAGAGACGGGGGTGGTGAAGGTGGTGAATTCACAGTTTAATGTAACATTCTAAACAGTACCCAGTATTTATTTCACTGAACATTAAGAACTAAATTTAAATGTAATCACTATAATAGACTGCAATGTAACGCTAGGCGGTAGCTCGATCGGTAGAGAGTTGGCTTGCAGTCCCGTGGGACCCAGGTTCGAATCCTCACTGGTGCAGGGAACAGTTTAAGGATTTGAATTACATTAAATCAGGCTTTACTGATCTACCAGAAGACCCGCCGACATGTCGTAAAAATAACCCCGCTAATACCAATACACCAGTCCTGTATGAGACAGCCCTAGCATGTATTCAATATGGACGGTGGGTGTTAAGTGCCGAAGTGGTGACATGTAGAGGTGTATGGTATGTAGGAGGACGACTGGGCCTTGATAGCAGGCTGTAAAGCCTATGCTCAGAGTCGGACACATTAAAAAAAAAAAAAAAAAAACTTGCAGTAATAATAGTGCTGAACTTTAATCATGATCACTTAACACTAAGTCACCCTGCTTCATTCCCTTACGACTAGAGGTGCCAGTATCACTTCTCTTATGCTTTGAACCTTCCCTGGCAAAGCATAAGGCAAAAAGGAGAGCACTGCTCAGCACTAGATGACAGTAAGAATGGCTCAACTACCATCTCTGAAGGCAAGCAGCAGACTGGCGCTACGTGTCCGGCTGGCGCCTTTTGTCCCCCTACCTTCGCATTTCGGCCTACTTACGTACGTGGTCTCGGCCTGAGTTTGGCTAACTGAAGAGTTCATCATCTAAAAGTTCAACTTATGAAGGGTTTACTGTATTTCTCAAAACTGTCGAAATATCGGATCTACCGAGTAATCAGCTGCTGAATAATAGAACTTTTACTGTACTTCTTTAGGTCATGATGTTGCCCTTTTTGTAGTTAATCCTCTTTTTGTAATTTTCATTATCACAAACTATGTCTACGGGTGACACGACACTGAGTGACAAGCCAATTGATTTCCTGTACACCAGGAAACTATGTACTATGCTGTGTGGTAACCTTATAACCAAATTATGGCACCTCATGGTTTAGTGGGTTTGGTAATTTAGCCGCCTCAGTCGGATTGAGCCAGTGCAGGTTTATATCCAAGGGGTGGGCTCCTATGCTCCTCTGTGGGGTGATATAGGATTGGATGATGAATGATGGATGGTTGGGGTTCATTGCTCACATAATGCCACTCAGGGATGAGTGAGGTAGGTCACTCTCATCTTAAATGTTAGGACCAACTTGCCTAGCCCTGGGCTCCTATGTTCCTCATGGGGCAACACTGGGTTAGGTGGGGAGGGGGGGGAAGTATGTTATATGCTATCCTGAAATTGCAATACTGCATGGTCACTTTTGCTGAAAGGAGGGTGATGAATTATATTTTTAGTTTCATTTTCTTGCCTATTAGATATGAGATCTACTAATGAGGGATCTTCTGATTCTCTTTTTCTGGTGTTTTCCTTTCCATGTTGTGTTAGGCAAAAATCCTGTATAGGATCCAGGAGCTTTTGATCCCAACAACTTTCATAGCTTCTTATGTTAGAGTGTTCTAATTTATATTTTTATTGAAATCTCCAGTTAGTATAATTCTTTAAGATTTTTTTCCATTCTGTATACAGTAAAAGTCCTGTAATCTGAATGGCATGGGGCCAAGTGTCTTTTGGGCTACTGTTTTTTTCAGACTATTGAGAGGGACCTCTGAAAACATTAGAAAGGCATACTTGATCATTAAGTAAACGCTTAAAATGATATGGGTTGTTGTTTTACTTACCAAAAATGCATAGAACTGTAGATGAACAGTTGCAGGCAGGTACAGTACATCCTTCAACTTTGCGAACTTTAACTTTGCGAATCACCAATTTTGCGAGGTAGTTCCAAGTCATTTATTTTTTAACATTTCTGAACTTTGCGAGCGATCACACACTGTGCGAGGTCGAGTGGTGGGAAAGTTGTCTTCCCGCACTACTTTGCCACGCGGAGTAGTGACGTCGTGGTTCGCTGGGCGTACTGTGCCTCCTAGTTCGGTGTTCTGCCGCCCCGCCATGTTTGTTTACACCACAGTAGTCGCACCCAAGCCTTGCCCCGCCACCAGTCCCGTACACCACGCCAGTCTTCACATCAGTGTAAATATGCATTTTTTTCTTTTTTATGTTTCTCACCTATGATGTTTTCATAATAATATTACTCCACAATACATCAGTCCATGTTTGTTTCATTTATCATCATAAAATTAAGAGGTAGAGTCGAGAGAAAGAGTGGGAAAAAGTGCTTACCTTGGGGTGATGTCGACCAATTTACCTTTATTGCATATATTTAATTGTTTGAACTTTGCGAATTTCGATTTTGTGAGTTTTTTTGTTGACCATATTCTCGCAAAATTGGAGGAAGCACTGTACATCAAAGTCGAAGAGCAAGTCCAAGCCATATATATCCTTACATAGAGGCCAGATAAATTTGAAAAATTTTACCTCGAAACAGTCGGAGTATTGGGATATTCGGATTATTGGCAGTCAGATTGGAGGACTTTTACTGTAGTAGGGTTCTTAACCTGTGGGCTACAGCTAGGGGTCTTCAAAACATCTCTCATGGTGTGGCAAAATGGCAATTTTGGTCACTTTTAGAGATTTCCGTGAAAGTATATCATAGGCTAGGAAATTGCATCATGCAGCTACCCACGGATTTTTTTTTCTCTCTCTTTCTCTCTCATTCTTGCTTTGGAGAATTAATTGTCAGAAATTGTGTTTCTGGCAGGAACATTAAAACTATGCTTTGAGAGAGAGGGAGGGTGTGTGTATTGCATATTGGGGCAGAAGAGTCAGGGTGTAAACAGGCTTTTGCCAGGTGGGTTGCCAGCTTGCTCCACCTGCTACAATACAAGCTTAGTACGCTACTTTTACACCCATTACCACCCGACTTCTATTCCATTACGTCCTGTTGACTTTACATTAGATTTTATGTTATTCTAAACAATTTTGACACGACTGCCTTTCCTGGGATGATAATATTGCAGAAAATATGTTATGAAGTGCATACTTTTGGATCATTGTTGCAGGTGCACATCAGCAACTAGGCTCAAGGTAGGGGGTGGGAATCAGAGCTACCACTTACCCTATTACCCCATAAATTTTGTGTCGTTCCAATCCTTCTAGAACCATTGTTTTGCATTGTTGAAAATCTTGCTCATAAGAGGTATGTGTTAGCTTTCCGAGACACCCCCATATGTGGTATGTCGCAGTCAACAGGGTAAACTCTATACTGTACTTTCTGCCAGTTCTTCATATTCACCTCTGTCCCATATGTTTATTTTGGATGGCATATATAAATTTGCCACAGTTATTTTCCCTTCAGATGTGCTAATCTCTACGGCAATTACTTCTACTTGTGAGGGTATGTCTAGTTCTGTCTTTTTGGCTCAGAGCATTTTCTTTGTTAATATCGTAACTCCTCCTCTTTTTTTCAATTTTCCCTCTCTTCTCCAAATATTGTATTCATCAAGAGTTAAGGAGTCATCAGATAACCTTGGGGTTAATTTTGTTTCTTTTAGACAAACTATATGAGGTTCCTTTTTTGTTGGTATAGTCTTTTATCTAATAATTTGGATACCATTCCATCTACATTTGAATGCGTGAACTTAGTCATGTTATTTACATATTTGACACTGGTTGAGTCTACTACCCTCCCTTTATTTAGTCCTTGCTGTTTATGTGCCATATTCTTACTTGTAACCCTATTGCTCTGCAAAAAAAAATTTACATCTCCCTTCATCTGATCTTTTATCATTGTTTCTTTTTGCTTCTTTTTGCATCGTTTCATCCATACATCTTTGAATTCCTCTGATTCCTTAAGTTTGTTAGCATTTTTTATTACTTCTACAGTATTCACATTTTGGATGGTTAGTTTCAGGGGCCTTAACTTATTTCTCTCATATTTCCCTAGCCTTTGAAATTCTTCTATATCTTTCTAACAGATTTCCTCTGGTACCTTTTTCAAATGTTCATTATATTTACCATCTCCTTTTTGTCCCTAGAGATTCTGTTCCTTTTTCTTCTTCATCTTTACTAGTAATTACTACAGACTTGTTAATCTCTGCTTTTTCCTTTATCAGCTTTGGGTTTATCAGCATTTATCATTCTTTTTCTGTGCCTGTCCTCCTCTCTTCCCTATTTCTTCCATCTTTCCTGTCACTTCTTGTTGCATTTCTTTCCTTTACAGGTGGCTTTACATTGAGTGACGAGCCAAATGGTTTCCTGTAAGCCAGGAAACCATTTACAGCGCTGGGTGGTAACCATATAACCAGACCATACGTGCTTCCTATGTGTCAGCAAGTGGGTTGGTGGAGGGTTAGTGCCCCTCCCTGTAAAACAAATAACTCAAAGTCAAATGGCCACCCCTTATGGGATTATGGCGTCTGGCAACAGATAGACAGACAGATAGCTTTGGGTTGTTTCTTATGGTTTCATTTGCCTCCCTTGTTATGCTTTTTGCTTCAGCCTTGTGTTCTAGATATTGTTTTGCTTCCACAACTTCTGCCCATGTACTTTGTACTTCCTCTGTGCAGTTTTTCATAATTTGACTCGCCTTAATTATTTTCTTATCAGTATCACTACATTGTTCTATCAGACTACCAGCTTGCCTGATTATGTCTTTATCATTTTTGAATTCCTCCAAAACTCTCTCTTGGATGACTACTGGATTTCCCATTTCACTTGTTTTCTTCCTCAGAATGTTCACCTCAGCTGTCAGATTAGCTATTATTGTCTGTTTAATTCCTTTACTAATTTCTCATTTTTTTTCCTTTTGTAGGTACAGTTCCTTTCTTATTGCATCCATTTCCAGTTTGAAAGTTTTTTTTGCTTTATGGACTTTCGCCACTAATTACAGTGTTACTGGTAAATGGATCCATTTTAAGCAGGTCTGTGTAGTCATCATTCTGTTTTGTGCTTTTTTTTCCTTCCTCTTACTTATAGGCTCAGGAAAAAATGCCATCTTGCTGTAAGATAATTTTTACTTACAGTCTGGCATCGCCCTACTACTCCTGTGTAGTGTGACTCGTGTGAGATGCCCCTGGCACCAGTCTGCCAGTCAGCGAATTCCTTAGAGCTCATATTTTTTTAATATATACTTTATTTGGACTTCATTTGTTTGCTTATTCTTGCTCTGTAATATTAAAATATTTCTCTATTAGCTTAGTATCGAGCATGACTTATTTTTGATACACTTAGGTATTAGAGCAGCAGAGTGCGGCTGTCCTTGTCTGACCTTGACGATGTCCACTGTGTGTGTGTGTTTACCTTTTAATTTTCATTTTATGCAAGGAAGAAGGAGCCAAAGGCCAGGAGCACGTAAATTGTTTCCTCAAAAAATAAATAAATAAAAAATAAACAATAAGAGAGCCAAATTCAAGAACTGTTCATCTCGAGATGTCTGGACACACTGCGTTTGAAAGACTGGAGATCATAGGCAGTAGGAAGTACAGACAGAGGGAGACAGTTCCAAAGTTGGCCCATTGCATACATGAAGGACTGAGAGTAATTGTTAACTCTTGCATTAGAGAGTTGGACAGAAAAGGGATGCTAGAGTTTGTTGCTATATGGTTGGTACACACCCGCCGTAGTAGGGGAGGGATGCAAGCAGACATTTCAGACAAGCAGTGACCATTAAAGTAGCGATAGAATAGAGATAAAGATGCAACAGTAGGGTGAAGATACAGAGGTTCAAAGGAGCTAGTAAGAGGAGGAGAGTTGATGAGACGAAAAGTTTTCAACTCCACCTTGTCGAGAAGAGCTGTTTGTGGGGAGCCTCTCCACGCATGAAAGTTGTACTCTACACAGGGGTGGATAAAAGCCATGTATAAAGTCAACAGCTGTGCACGGGTAAAGAAGGCACGGAGTCAGCTTAGCACATCTAATCTCTTGGAAGCAGATTTTACGAGAGGGCTAAAATGTTCTTTCCAAGATGAATCCTGAGAGAATGACACCCCAAGCATGTTCAGAGGTGATGTAGGTTTAAGCTGGATATTGTTAAAAATTAGAGGGTACTCCTGTGGAAGATTTTGTCTGGTTGATAGATGTAAGAACTGAGTTGTTGATGCATTACAAACCATAAGATTACTTTTACTCCAATCAGATATACAGTATGAGCCAAGTCAGACATTAGGTGTGCCATAGCTTCATCCCTTGTTTGTTGATGTCACTGCTGAGATGGACACTGTGGGAAGCAAATGGAAAGGTGAAGGGTGGAGTCATCAGTGTATGAGTGGGTAGGGTTAAATGTACAGCTTAGAAGGTCATTGATGAACAAAAGACACACACACACACATACACACACACACAAAATCCTTGGTGTAACATACAATACATCAATATCTGTAAGTGACACATCACAAACATCAAAAACAAATTAACACCTAGACTCAATGCCTTGAATTCACTTGCCCATACATCATTTGGACACAACAAAGAAACCACCACCACTGTATACAAACAATATATACGGTCAGTGTTGAATTATGCAAGTCCTGCTTCGGCTCCTAACCTCACTAAAACACACTACAACACTCTTCAGACCATACAAAACTAGGCCTTAAAAATAATCACAGGCTACACAGCTACTACACCTACAGACCACCTACACCAAGAAACAAAAGTCCTCAAAGTCAAGGATTATCTAGACATGAGAGGCACCCAAACTCTTGCTGCAGCCTCCACAAACCCACAACATCCACTACACTACATGGCAGCACATCCACACACACCAAGGAACATCAAAACAACACCCAGCACATGATATCATACACAAATACTATCATCTCTTCCCCCCTGCCCGCCTCAGACCAGCATCCAGAAGCATATTCATACTCATATCACTCGCCATTCCATTCAGTCACTCAAAGACAACACACAGCTGCATGCACGGCCTCCTGATATCCATCCTTTTGAATCCTATCTCCCCCATGAGGACAGGGTCCACCTGGGCAGGCTGAGATGTGGGCATCATCCAGCCCTCTTGAGTTATCAGAAGAGACTGGATGACTCTGTCGTTGATGCTTGTCCAGGATGTAACACAGCACCCCATACTATTAAGCACATCATGGAAGACTGCATTGCATGCAATCACCTGTGCCAACAACACAACATACACTCCTTGAGAGCTCTGTGGCAAAGCCCGGTCTCTGCCATGGACTTCCTCAGGGACTCGGGGCTGTTCGGCCAGACTGCCTAGGGAACAACTGCTACTACTACTACAAAAGAAAGAGAGTTGGTGATTGGACAGAGCCCTGAGGAACACCACTGTTGATAGCTGTAGGAGAATAATGGTGGCCTTCTATAGCAGCAGCTATAGAACAACCAGAAAGGAAGCTAGAGATAAAGGCACAGATAGAAGAATAGAAACTGTAAGAGGGCAGTTTGGAAATTAAAGATTTATGCCAGACTCGATCAAAAACTTTGAGATGTCAGATACAGTGGCAAAGCTTTCGCCACAGTCCTGAAAGGAGGATGGCCAGGAGTCTGAAAGGAAGGTGAGAAGATCGCCAGTGGAGCGTGCTTGGCGGAACCCATACTGATGATTGGAAAGAAGGTTGTGACTGGAAAGATGCTTTAAGAAATTTTTGTTAAGAATAGACGCAAAAACTTTTGAAATACAGGATGTAGTAGTTAGAGGGTTAGGAATGGTCACCCTTCTTTGGGACAGGCTGAATGACAGCAAACTTCCAGCAAGAAGGAAAGGTACAAGTTGATAGACAAAGACACTAGAGTTTACCTAGGTAGGGTGTAAACACAAAAGCACAGTTCTTGAGGATAACAGGAGGGACCCCATCAGGCTTATATGCTTTCTTAGTATTGAGGCCAGTGGTGGCAGAGAATATAGCAATTGAAGAAATTTCAATGTCAACCATGAGGAAGTTAGAGGGGGGGAAGTGATGGAGGGACAGTGCCAGAATTGTCTAAGGTGGAATTGGAGGAGAAAGTGTGAGTGAAGAGTTCTGTCTTATCAGAAGAAGAAATAGCTATAGAACCATCAGGGTGGAAAAGAAGAGGGAAGGATGTTGAGGTAAAGTTGTTAGAAAGGTTTTTGGCAAGCTGCCAGAAGGAGTGGGAAGAATTCGAGTAGGAGAGTTCAGAGCATTTAGTACGGATGAAATTATTTTTAGCAGAGGGAAGAACAGATTTAGCACGATTCTGGGCAGAAACATAAGAGATGAGATGAGATGAAGGAGTGGGTTGGCTTCTGTACCTTTTGTGGGTCTTCTCCTTGTGGACAGCATTAGCACAAGCGTGATTAAACCAAGGTTTTATTGCATTAGTCAAAGAATATGAGGAAGGAATGTATGCTTCCATGCCCGAGAGAATAACCTCCGTAATGCGCAAGGCATGCTCAGATGTCGGCCATGGAAGCAATAATCATTCCAGGGAAAATCAAAGAAGTACTGCCTGAGGGCCTCCCAATCATCTGCTTCAGAGTTCCACAATCGACATTTCTTTGGAGGATCCACAGGCTTTACTGGAGCGATAGGACAAGTTAAGGTAATAAGGTTGTGTTTGGAGGAGCCCAGCAGAGAGAAAAGATTAACAGCATAAACAGAAGGATTAATTGTAAGGAAGAGGTTAAGTATGTTGGAACTCTCTCTCTCTAAGGCGGTCAGGGATACGGGTAGAGTGCTGTACAAGTTGCTCTAGGTCATTAAGGATAGAAAAGATGTAGGTTTGTTCACAAGGTGGATCAGCGAAAGGAGAGGAGAGCCAAAGGTGGTGGTGAACATTGAAATCTCCTAGAATGTAGACTTCAGAGAAAGGAGAGATGTATAGAATGTGTTCCATCTTAAAAGTAAGATAGTCAAAGAATTTTTCATTGTTAGTAGAATTAGGGGATAAGAAAACAGCACAGATATATTTAGTCAGAGAATGACAGGAAAGCCGAAGTTGTTTTTATCTAGTCCTGATATACAAGAAATGAGGTATGCTCGTTGGGTCCCGTCTCCATGTCTCAACTAGCCAGACTTTGCTGTAAAGTCATTTAAGTTTTTGGACTGGACGATCTCTTTGTCCAGGCTATTCTGCAGGTCAGTGCATTATATGGAAAACTGTATTTCTTGATATCCTTCTAGCAACTTGTCTCTTCAATTTCTTTCCATGTCCTCTCATTGCTCCCCCATCCCATACAAAGATATCTTCTCAGTCAATTTTGTCTACTCCCATCATGACCCTCAGCAGTGCAATCATGTTGCCCCTCTTTCTTCTTTCTTATAAGGAAGGCAGACCCAGCTTTTCTAGTCTCTCATTGTATGATAGATCTGCCAGGCTAGGGACCATCTTGGTTGCTGCTTTTTGTATTCACTCCATCTTGTTTATATCTTTTCTTTTTATGTGGGGACCACACCACTGTTTCATATTTCAACCTGGGATGGATCATAGCCACTATCAGTTTTTTCATCATCTCATTCATGTATTGAAATACCACTCTTATGTTCCATTCCCATTCTCAGAGGCCCAGCAGTCCTCCAATGTACCATACACCTCCACATGTCATCATTTCAGCACAAAGTCCCACTGTCCATATTGGATACATATTTGGGCTGTCTCATACCGGGCCTGGTGTATTGATGTTAGTTGGATTGTTTTTACAATGTGGTAATGGGTCTATTGATAGATCAGTAAAGTCTGCTTTAACAAATTTCAAATCTTCAAACTGTTCCCTGCCCAAGCGGGGATTCAAATGTACATACATTGGGACAGTAGACCACCTCTCTACCAGCTTTGCCACCACCTCCCCCAAACACCAGATATTGGAAATCTTTTTCACAAGCACAACAAACACATTACAGTCCTACAAGAAACAGAGCTCATATGCACACACAAAACTTCACACACCAAACACTACTCACACATCAGCACAGACAGAACTTATGGCCATGGAAGAGGCCTTATCACTTACATTCACATATTGATCCTCTACATAGACACAACACAGAGAACACACTCACTTTTCTAGATTGATTCCACATTATAAATACAGTCACTCTGTGTTTACTTTGGTCACAAGAAATTAAGATTTTTAACATTTACATTTTGGTCACAAACAAGAAATTAACATTTTAAACATTTATGTTCCTTCCGACATCTGATAGGCAGGGGCACTCACCATCCACTCACTTGATGTAGTGCTGGTCTCGAGTGTCTGCCCTTTCCTCTCCTCCATCCTTCTTTCATTTCATCCTCTTCTGTCTTTCTTTCCTTCATTCTTCCCTCATCCATCTGCCTGTGGTGACTTTACACTCCCTGTTCTGTCTTTCTTTCCTTCTTTCTTTCCTCTTCCTTCTGCCTGTGGGTGGCTGTACACTGAGTGACAAGCCAAATGGTTTCCTGTACACCAGGAAACCATTTACTATGCTGGGTGGTAACCATATAACCATATTTTGGTGCCTGGTGGTTTTAGTGAGTAATTATGGTTCTCCAATTTGATCGAGCCGGTGAAGGTTTATATCCAAGGGATGGTTGGGGTTTATTGCTCCCGTAATGCCACTCAGGGATGACTGGGGGTGGTCACTCTCATCTTAAATGTTAGGACCAACTTGCCTAGCCTCGGGCTTCTATGCTTCTCATGGGGCACCGTAGGACTGGATGATGGATGACTAAAAAATTAATACATTCCCTCTGACACTTCTCATGCCTTACCAACTCAGTACAATCCTAAGCTCCTTCTTTTGCCACTGGGGAATTTAACACTAAAAACACAGCTGGTATGAACATAGAATGACAACCACTGAGGCCTAGACATTGCATCACAGCCCAACAACATGAACATTCTTAGTGGCACCTCATGATATTGGACCTATACTGTTTACCATATCTAGCACACCTCTCCCCCCTTACCCCAGACATTACATTCTGTTCATGTGCATACTTCATTCACCATCTGGTGAACAGAATCCAAACACCCTTCAGATCATTTCCATATCATTATCACACAAGGAATACACTCAAAACCCCAATGATTTCATATCATTTACACAAGCTACAAGAAAACAACTGGACAAAATTCACTGAAGAAACAGAGGAACACCTCAGCACACTAAATAATACACCCATCACCAGCACTGACAGGGACATATTTTAAAACCGTACTTAATGCAGATAAACCCCTTACCTCAGGAGGCAGCGCAAGATACCACAACCCAAACCTAAGACAGGAGAGAGCTTGCCTCATAAGACAACCAGACTCTCATAAACACAGCTCCCCTCTCCCTCTCACACAAGGTACATCGAAGCCTCCAGTAGTTTTTAAAAAAAATGGGAGGGGGGGAAGGAAAGGAAAGGCAAACTGTTGTAACAACACTAAGGCACACCATGAACCCCATTTCCAGAACCCACACCACAATCACCTCTTGACACTCAACACACCTCACTATGGGATTGACCCTGGTCCAACCCTGGTGAGGTGTTGAACACTGCAAGAGGGTACAGGATTCTTACATGGTGTTTGTACTTTGCCATACAATATACTCATATGTAAAATGGCCCCACAGAAGCAATTGCTTACCTGTGGTTGAGTATGCTTGACCAGACAGACTGGGGTTAAGCAACAAAACCAAACACATTCCTTCTCACAAAGAACAAACAGACATACCCGTAAACCACTACAGAAAGTCACCTTACACCAACATGCACCGGGTATAAATAGAACTTCTCTGCATGGGCAGTTCTTTCCACCTTGAATCCATATTCCCTCTAGCTCTGTTCCTCACAGAAACTCAAATCTCTCCTGCTGCTGATGTATCTCCATATAGTTTTCCTGGTTACCATCTCCTCACTAATTTTGTAGAGAGATGACACTTGCTGCTATATTAAATCAGAATACTGTATGCAGTTGACACTATTGTGAACTTCACTTCTACCAATTTTGATACAGTGTGTACAGACTACATAAGTTTAGTCTGTCAATCTATCTTCAGCTAGGTGCCATAATCCTGTAAGGGGTGGCCGTTTGTCTTTGAGTTAGTTGTTTTACGGGGAGGGACATTAACCCTCCGCCAACCCAGTTGTTTACACGTAAAAAACATGTATGGGGTGGTTATATGGTTACCACCCAGCAATGTAAATGGTGTTCTGGATTACAGAAAACATTAGGCTTGTCACTCAGTGTAAAGCAACCTGAAGAAGAAGAGTACAGTAAACCCTCGATATAACGAACTAATTGGTACCAGACCCTTCACATTAAAGCTGAAAGTTCGTTAAAGCCGAACACCATGCTGTTCGGTAATTTCCCAGGTGTCATCCTTTTTACTGAACAAAGTCATTAAATATAGAACATTGTTCAGCCGTACGCATACATGTAGTAACTTACAGCTAGTACTAAATAGCTCTTTTTCTCAATAAATCCTCTGTTTACCAACACATATGTTAACGTATTGGCGTTTTGCAGGATGGGATGTGGAGGAGTGTGTGTGTGTATTTACCTAATTGTGATATACAGGAAATGAGCCACACTCATGGGGTCCCATCTGTGTTTCTTGATAAGTCAAATTTTGCTTTAAATTTGTTTAAATTTTTCGACTGGACAGTCTCTTTGTGCAGACTATTCCACAGGTCTATGCATCTATATGGAAAACTATATTTCTTGATATCCTTCAAGCAGCTTGGCTTTTTCAGTTTCATTCTGTGTCCTCTTGTAACTCTTTCATCCCACCCAAAAGATCTTCTCTGTCAGTTTTATCCACTCTCATCTTGGTCCTGAACACTGCAATCATGTGGCCCCTCTCTCTCCTTTCCTCTAAGGAAGGCAAATCCAGCCTTTCCAGCCTCTCTCTGTATGACAGATCTGCCAGACTGGGGACCATCTTGGTTGCTGTTCTTTGCATTCTTTCAATCTTGTTTATATTTTTCTTTTTGTTTGGGGACCACACTACTGCTGCATATTCTAATCTGGGATGGATCATGGCCACTATCAATTTTTTCATCATCTCCTCATCCATGTAATGAAATGCTACTCTAATGTTGGTCAAGAGTTTATATGTCTCTCTAACTGTCTTGTTAATATGTTTTTCCGGTGACAAATTATCCTGGACCAGCACTCCCAAATCTTTCTCTTCTTTTGCTTTTGTATTTGGTTCATTACCCATCAAATAATTCAGTGATGGCCTCTTGGTACTTTTACCCATTTCCAATACTTTACATTTTTTTGCATTGAATTTCATTTGCCACATCCGGCTCCAATCATGTATCCTATCCAGATCCTCCTGCAGCATTTTACAGTCCTCTTCAACCCCTACTTTCCTCAAGATCTTTGCATCATCAGCAAACAGACTTGCATAACTGTTTACTCCATCTACCATATCATTTACGTAAATCAGGAACATTACTGGCGCCAACACCAAGCCCTGTGGGACACCACTTGTTACTTTCCTCCATCCAGATGTTCTGTCCTTTATTACTGTCCTCATTTGTCTGTCTCTCAAAAAGTCTTTCATCCATTCCAGGAGGTTTCCCTTCAGTCCTCCTATATGCTCTAATTTCCAGATTAGTCTCTTATGGGGTACCTTGTCGAAGGTGTTCTCTCCATTTCTAAATACAGACAATCCACCCAACCATCTCTCTCCTGTAGCATGTCAATTGCTCTTGAGTAAAAGCTCAACAAATTGGAAACACATGACCTTCCACTTTTGAAACCAAACTGGCTTTCAGTCAAAATATTCATCTCTTCCAGATATTTTATCCATCTATCTTTCAGGATTCTTTCGCACAAAATTGTGACCATGCTGGGTAGGGACACTGGTCTATAATTCAGGGGTTCTTCCTTGTTTCCTCCCTTATAAATTGGTACCACATTTGCCCTCTTCCATTCCCGAGGCACTTTCCAATCTTCCAAAGAACACACAGTTAAACTGTGAATGTTATCCACCAGTTGTTCTCTGCATTCCTTCAGTACCCAATTAGAGATTCCATCCAGACCTGGGGCTTTCCTTACATCTTGAGTTTCCAGTAATTTATACACTTCCTGCACTTCCACTTTTATATCTTTTATCACCTACATTTCTAGTCACTCCCTCCCCCTCCACAAACTCCATTTCATAGTGAAAACCGATTGGAAAAATTTGTTCATTATTTCAACTTGCATTACCGCATCTTTATAAACCCCTTCTCCTACTGTCAGTTTGGTGATTCCTTCCTTTTGTTTCAATTTGCCATTGACAAATCTATAAAACAATTTGGGTTCGTCCTTACATTTGTCAGTTATACCTTTTTCAAAGTTCCTTTCTTCCTCTCTATGTATCCTTGTATATTCATTTTTAGTTCTTTTATATTCTTCCTTTGATCTGTTATTACCCTTCTTTCTCCATTTTTTCCATGCCATGTCCCTTTCAAAGTTCCTTTCTTCCTCTCTACGTATCCTTGTATATTCAATTTTAGTTCTTTTATATTCTTCCTTTGTTGTGTTATTACCTCTCTTTCTCCATTTTTTCCATGCCATGTCCCTTTCTTTTTTTGCTATCATACACCTTCTGTTAAACCATTCCTTTTTCCTGTTTTCTTTCCCTCTTACTCTTGGCACATATTTTTCCACTCCCAACTTATAGATGTCTAGAAAGATATCCCACTTCCTCTGTATCTCTCTTGTTTCTCTGAATTTTCTCCAATCTGCATTTTCGAAAATTTTCTCAATTCTTCAAAGTTTGCTTTCCTGAAGTTATATCTTCCTGCCTATAAAGATCATCTCTTGGCACCACATGCCCTATTATCATTTGGAACTCAGTGACCACATGGTCACTTTTTCCTATAGGACACAGATATTTCAAAGATTCAGTTACGTCATGTTCTTTGGTTAGCAGTAAATCTAATCTTGCTGGTGTGTCATCACCTTGGAATCGTGTCTCTTCTTTGATCCACTGCGTCATTACATTATTCATTGCTATATTTAACAATCTAGTGCCCCACAAATCTTCACAGCCTCTTGAGTCCCATTCCTCCCAGTTCACCTCTTTACAATTAAAATCACCCATTAGAATTATATTGTTGCTTTTCACAATCACTTTCTGTAGATAACTAACCATGTCTGACAGCATCTCCTGATATTCATCATCGTTCCATGCTCTTGTCTTAGGGGGAACATATATTACTGCTGTATGTCTCTTAGCATTCTCCCCAGTTTCTAATTTCATATTTAATACTTCAGCCCTACCCTCTCCCAGTTCCACAGTATCTACAGTACATTTATGTTGTTCTTCACTGCTGTCATCACTCCTCCTCCCGTTTTTTCTCTTCTGTCTCTTCTCCACAGTTTGTAATTACCATCTTCCATATGGATATCAATATCTTCTTTTAGTTTGGTCTCTACAAAGCACAAAACACCAGATTCATGTACCCTCAAGAAATCGTTTATTTCTAACCTTGCCGATATTAATCTATCAATATTAGTATGTGTGTGTGTGTAGGTCGCCACGTTAGTTGGGTGTTCCCGGCATGTCCATTTTTTTACTGAACAAAATTCCTTAAATGAACATAACATTCAGCCAGCTTAAGGTGGTCATTAAAACCAAAATTAGTTAAAACAGGGTTTGGTATATCAAGAGTAATAAGAAGTGACAGGAGAGATGGGAGATATAGGAAGAGAGGAGGACAGACACAGAAAAAGAATGATAAAAGTGAAGGAAGAAGTAGGCAGCACTACATCAAGTGAGTGGATGATGGTTGCCATTGCCCACCACTGCAGTAAATTTTCATTATGTCAAATTAATATATCTCTTTAGTATATTGCTCCCCAATGCCATATCAGAACCCAGTATACTGTATTTGATTCCATATCCACACAGTTGACCAACCTTAACTATATTACTGAAATTACTGTGTTGTGTGATTTTAACTTCCATAATATAGGATGGTTATTGCATTCTGCCCAGACTGTTGATGCTTGTCTAGAATGTGAACTGTTTGCAGAATCACAATCTCTTGCAACTGATAAAACAGCCAGCGAGAACACAGTCAGGCCTCACTATACATTTACTCACTATGTGATTCATCGCTAAAATGATGGAATAAAAGTTATACCCAGCTTGGCTGTAATGTTGGCAAAATCTTCACAGATTCACTAGAATGATAATTCTGATGCCCAGAAGCCAGCTGTTTGAGTCAAGATGGCCATCTAATGCTTAGCAGTGATCACCGCCCTTTCATTCCACATATGTGCATGCAGGGCTATTGAAGCACCATCCTTATCAGTAATTAACAGTGCAGGTGCATGACAAATATTGCAGTGTGCAATATTAATTGAAGTGATAACTTTTTGTATGTGAAATAGAAACTTGTGACTTGGAAATTGTCTCCTATGCGGACATGGTGCCTCCCACACCAGCAGGGTCAGCTGTTTGAGTCAAGATGGCCACCCAGTGTTCACATTTGATGTGATTGTCTCCCTTTCATTACATTTTGTGTGTGATGAAGGCCATTGAAACACCATTGCCATTGCCAAACAACAGTCTAAGTGTGTAACAAATACAGGTAGTGCAGTGTGCAGTATTAAGTGAAAAAGTGATAACTTTTTGTTTAAAATTCTGAAGCTTGCAACTTGAAAATTGTGTCTGGCAAGGATGCTGCCCCTAGTGGTAAATGAGGTGCTACGGAGGGTTCCAAGGGCAAGCCTAAAAAGTTTTTTTTTTTTTTTTTTTTTATATATATAGGTTATTTGGTCCTCAATCCCTTCCTTATCCCCATTGAACTCATGTCATATCAACCTTGCCATATGATAAATTGTTATACACTGGGATTTCACTTGACATAGCCACATCGTATAGCGAGGCCTGACTGTACCAGATAATTTTGACCATAATGTCTTTTTCTTGCACTTGTTCCAGACAGATCATCCAGATCAGTAAAAGATAGAGATGCTGTCACCACTTGGATCCTCTGACCACAATATCATCAAAGCCTTATTCATCAGCTACCCCAAACCTCATCATTCTGAACCAGTCAGGGTGACCAGATGGCACTTTTGATTGGGCAGACTAGGATGCATTTAGAAATTATCTTGCTGATATTCCATGGCAATCTTTTTTCTCCAGTGACATCAGTTCTTCCCAGCCCACATAAATGACTTAAGGTATGGAACTGTTCATACCAAGTCAACAGTTTACTAAGAGATCAGACTCCCCAAAATGGTTCAACAGCAGTTGTCACAGATCAGTAACTTGAAAACTCTTTAGCATATATCTCATAGTATAAAAAACTGAATACCTAAATCAATTTAAAATTGCTAGAAACCACAGAAAGCAGTAATAAATCCTGCCGAATCAAACTTTCTTCAAAACCAAGCATCAAAACTATTGCTGTAAGTAATCCTAATGACAGCAGAATATTCAGGTCAACTCTCAGTTCTTTCAGCAGTAACTTTAACAAGTCATCACCATTCCCCCACTAAAATCTTCATAGGGAAACACAGTAAATGACCCTCATGGAAATGGTAACATTGTTGCTAGTATGTTTGTCAGAAATTGTACCGTAGAGGAAGTCAGTCAGAACATTCTTGTACTAGAACTTGACCATCCAGAAATTATTCCACTAAAGATGCAGACTTAATAATATCCTAGACAGTTCCAGATTCAGATGAATTTCCTCCAATAGTTTTGAAAAAATGTTCCCCAGAACTTGCATCTGTTCTGGCTAAATTATTCAGATTATGCACAATTACTTTTACATTCCCTAATTCTTGGAAAGAAGCCAACATCTGTTCGGTTCCAAAAAAGGAAAGTTCCTCTGATTGCACTGATTACATACCAGTAGCTATCACATCTTCTCTTTGTAAAATATTTGAGATTGCCATTAATAAGTACATTGTTAAACATCTTGAATCCGACAACTTGATTAGTGAAAGACAGTAAGGTTTTTATCGTGAAAGAGAATTTGATGATATACTCAATCTCAATACAGGTATACCCCAGTTTAACAATGCAGTTGGTTAAGTAAAAACCCACCGCTAGGCGGGGTATCGTATCTAGGGGTGGATTTAACATGTAAATTACAGTATAGGGATGTGTTTTTGAACCTTGGGTTTCCTCCCCAACCAATTCCTAAACCCACCCAAATGAGTCTAAAAACAAGTTTCTAGCAAACCTAAACCCCCAGATAGCTTTAAAACAAGCTAAACTAAGCCTAAAAACAGTTTATAACTCACTAAACTCAAAAACAAAATCTGAAATCATCAAATATAAGTCTGGAAAAAATCATACTGTAGGATCTCACCAATAATGATTTCAACAATAACGTTTTCAGCAATAACGGTAAGTTAGAATAGATACCAAGTTTCTGTCATAATGTTTGGATTCACTCGATTAACGGTAATTTTGTGGGAAATGTCTGGGCGCACCTTGGATAGCCAGCCCACAGCCTGCCTCAGTGTTTTGTGGATCGTCGCTGTGATGAGAAGTGTTTATTTGCTTATTTCCATGCTCCTCATTCCCTCTCAGAACTCTGAGCACATGGTTCCAAATTAACCTTAGTTATGCCTAAGCACTTAGCACCCTGAAAGTTCTATGAACACAAGAAAAGCATTTATTCCAAAGGAAAATTTAAAGTTGTTGGATGAAGTGGTGTACGGTGTGCAAACGATCAGATAGATACAATGAGTCGGATGTGTTTACAATGTGGATAGTTTCTTTGTTGGGGGGCAAAAAAAGTTAATGATGAAGGAGTGGTAAAATTTGTGTTTTCACCTGTGGTGCAACTAGTGGGGGGGGAAGGCTTTGTGCCCAAATTTTGTTATTAACTGACGGTCTTTAGTAGAGAAAATTCGGCTCTTATGGTATGTGAAGACACTACGTATTGACGTAAATAGTTAGGTAAGATAATGATGTGAGTTCAGTTCTTGTGAATTACTGTATACTGTCATACGAATTATACTGCTTGGCTGACTTGTTTATTATTCATAATTACTGCATTTGTGTGTATCAGAGAAGTGAGAAGCATGCAATCAGTCCATGCTGACAACTTCAGTACTGTATAGTATGCCTAAGCTCTTAGCACCCTGAAAGTGCTATGAACACAAGAAAAGCATTTATTCCAAAGGAAAATTTAAAGTTGTTGGATGAAGTGGTGTACGGTGTACAAACGATCAGATACATACAATGAGTCAGGTGTGTTTGCGATGTGGATAGTTTTTTTGGTGGGGGGGGGGGGAAGTTAATGATGGAGTAGTAAAATTCATGTTTTCACCAGTGGTGCAATGAGTGTGGGGGGGGGGAAGCTTTGTGCCCGAATTTTGTTATGAACTGACGGTCTTTAGTAGAGAAAATTAGGCTCTTATGGTATGTGAAGACACTATGTGTTGATGTAAATAGGTAAGATAATGAAATGAGTTCAGTTCTTGTGAATTACTGTATACTGTCATACAAATTATACTGCTTGGCTGACTTGTTTATTACTGCATTTGTGTGAATCTGAGTGGTGAGAAGTATGCAATCAGTCCATGCTGACAACTTCAGTACTGTATAGTTTTCCTTTTTTCCTTTATTGTTGATGACTAATGACTTTCAAAGACAGTTTCACTTTTTTTTTTTCTGTTAGTTTGTTTTAATGAGTGCGCCAAAAATTATTCTAGGCGAAATGTTCACGATGCTTGGAGGCCTTTATTCACGTGTTGATCAGGTCAGAAGTTTTTGCTTGATTGATGATGAGGACTTTCAAGAGGCTTTGTGGAAATCTCTGGTGGTTAAAATATTTATGGGGAGTATTAGGGGGTGAAACTAATCGGTTAGGTTAAGTTAGAATGCACTGATGTGTCAGGTCGGCGAGTATCGTATGTAAACACACGTCATGGGAGTCTTACAGTAGACATATTTATAATAACATATCTTTAATCATCACACCAAACACCTCACTAACTCCTTTAAGTTGATTATATTACTCATGATGATTTAATAACTAATCTTGTTATTTCAGCTAAAAAAAGTAGTGATAGGAAGGCTTCAGATGGGACAAATGGGTAAAAGTCCTGGGGTGGCAGCACCAGTAAACCCTTTATACTGTACATGCATTTTAATGTCACGCAAATAACATTTTCACTAATAACGGCGTTTTTCTGGCACCAATTAGACGTTATTACCGAGATCCTACTGTACTTAGTAAACTGTACCCCAAAATTACAATGTTCACCCCACCTATGACTAAAACACATTAATCTGAGTCCCAAAACAGTTTATAAATCAACCTAAACATAAAATTTAACCCGTCCAGTCCCAACCGCTTTTTTTTTTTTTACTCAACCCACCCCCAGAACCCGACCAGTTTTCAACTTTTTTTTTTTTTTTTTGGCTCAATCCTTCGCTTTTGGTGAGAAACACTGAAAATTCAGCAAGAAAACGTTCACCTGAAGTGAAAAATATTCTAAACAGGTAAGAGATCCCTCACCTGACTACCGTTTTTTATCATGCCGTGCTCCATAAAATACACTCACTATGCGAGGGAAACTTAATCAAAATCACACAGCCTCGTAGATATTTATTTATTTGGTACGAATTTATATGTAGTACAAGAGTATATTGCTTTTCACACAATAATATAGGCGATATAAGCATTGTTCCCTTACCAAATACATCAACATATTTCAACTTGGCTATGTTACCTCCTCATTACTTCTGTTCATTACTAACTCTGGTGCCACATAATCTTTGCCCTCCACGTCAAGAATCACTTTCGCCTTGAATTTCGTCATCAGAGAGACCGTGGTGCTATGTGTCTTTACTGGCCAGGTCACTGCTAACAGGTGAGTTGCGAGAAAATCGTGCACCCCCCGAGGAGGGGGGGGGGGATGAACAGGGTCAGGCAGTGTTACCGCCTGGCTGGGGGTCTCGGAGTGAAAAAAGTTGTGATGTGCATTGTACTTCGGGGGGACTGGGCGGGTTAGGTCTAAAATATCATCAAAATCGGTAAACAAAAAATCAAAACCCATCGTTAAACCGGGATTTGGCCATCGTTAGGTGGGATATGGTGATGTTTCTACCCTGATCACTAAGCCGGGGTATTGCATCTAGGGGTATACCTGTACTCATGCCATCCTTCAGTCAGCTGACCAACATGGAGAAACCCATGCAGTCACCTTTGATGTTTCTAAAGCTTTTGACAGAGTGTGTCTCCATTCCTTGCTGTGCAAACCCTTGCTACAGCCTGTCAGCTTTTGTCCCACTGATTTCCCCATATTTCAGCAGCAAAAAGATAAAATTGAAGGTAGATGATGTATATTCCAATTTCTGCTCAGTTAATGCCAGTGTGCCACAAGGATCAGTCTTGGCTCCAGCCCTGATCCTCATTCATATTCATGATCTCTTCTCTGTCACCCATAATCCCATTCACTCATATGCAGATGACTCAATGCCTCACACTTCCGTCATGCTTAAACACTTATTCACAAAGTTTGATATCTTTAACTCCCAACTCAGGACAGCAGTCTCCTTAAATCAAGACTTATCTGAGATCACAAAATGAGAACAAAATAACATTGTCTCATTTAATGCTAAGAAAATGAAATATATCCAGTTTACTTATAGACTGATATTGCCTGATTCCTATATTAACTTCACTGCAACCAATATTCGTGTCTCTAAAAGTATTGAAATTATCTGTGATTGGCATAAAAGTACCCTCAGTTGGTCCTCTCATGTTAGATCACTTGCTAAAACTGCTTTAGAGAAACTTGAATTATTGCATAGAATCTGTAACTTCATTTCACTGACGAGCAGTTAGCTGTAATTTACAAGAGCTATGTGTACTTTCATAAGATTGCTCACCCTTGTGGAGTAGATGTGGACTGGACAAAACTCAGAACAAAGCTATAAGAATGATTAATAACCTCACAGTTACAAATGTACTAACTTCCCTACAAATAAGATGGATTGTTGCCTCCCTTGCATTATGTTATAGATACTTTTATGGCAACTACCCGGACAGTGTCACCTCTCCCTGCCCTCATCCATGCCACAGAGACATCTGGTATCACTCATGACTGGACTGTCACACTGCCATATAACTTCTGCCTATCAGGATTCCTTTATTCCCTGAACAGCTTCTCACTGGAAGTCTCTTCCCCAGATTAGTTTCCCCCACAATTTCAACGTACAGCAGTTCAGATTCAACTGTCGCAAAATTTTTATGAATGGAGAACACCTGTAATCTGGTGTATGTTTGGTGTATGGATTAAAAAAAAAAAAAAACATTGTAACCCCTTCACTCTAGAACAGTCATATAACAATATAAAGAAAATAAAGAACAAACACAAGGCCAGATGGCATCAACAACCCACATGTTCATATCGTATCATATCATTTTTAAAGGCTCCAAGATTCTTGCATGCACCAGCCTTGGTTACCAGTGGTGGCTGTCCATACTACCCAGTCATTGGCAGCCTTCCATTTCAGTCCCTTATTCCGCATCTGATGGCGTCATCCGTATGGGACCTGCCTAGCGTACACTTTTCCAACAGTACATACTGTTAATCTTTTTATTCCATCCTCAGATGCAATTTAATCATCAACTTCTACAAGATAATCCTTGCCAACTTCTTATCTCTTTGACCAGCACTTGTTACACTCGAGGGCAAGTCATTATGAGCATGAAACTTCTTTAACTGAGTTCCACAACGCTCTGTTCTTTCACTCACACTTTTCAACCTATATGTGCCTGACATTCCTATACCCCAGCCAGTCGCAGTCTGTCTCATATGCAGATGACATTACCATAACAACTACTTTTGACATCACAAACACAGTATGCATATTGCAACAAGACAGCCTCTGCACCTTTCAGTCATGAGTTGAGGACAACAGGCTGATGATTGCTGCAGCCAAATCCATCATCAGACTCATCACCAGCAGTCATGAGCACAGGCCTACCTCAAACATCGCACTCAACAATTTACCAGTGTTACACAAACCTTCCACTAAGATCCTTGGATGACATGTGACACTGGACTGACCTTCAAGGACCACATATAAGACATCAGGAAGCAGTGATACTGAACCCTTCATTTACACATCACCAAGTCTTACACTTGTTTACACATGGTAAAAATATTATCACTTGCAGATATGAGTATTTCATACATAGTTTCTTGACAGGATAAAAAGGATCAAGATGAAGGTGAGGAGGAGGAAGAACGTAACAAGAAGGAGGAATCCTTGAGATGGGATTTAATTGATGAGATGGTTCACTCACTTGGACGTGCTTGGCCATTGGCCAAACCCACTCAAGGTATGCAGTCCCATATGTTTCCTGCAGGTGAAATTGGAGATGCAGAGTAAGTGTAATGTCATGGTTGAGAAAGGAAGTTAATCTTTCTGTACACTGTGGTCATGTTATAATATTCTAATAAATACAGTACTGTACCTTTTTCTCAAGATTATTAAAGCATAAAGGATTGTATTCTGTGATGTACTTTGTCAGCCCTGCTGTGTATACATTAATGATTCTCAGCCAAGCCAGATGAGTTGAAAATTTAAATCATGGTTCCTTTCGTAATTTTTGTTTTATTGATGGCTCACATTAAAAATTATACACTAGTGATGAGAATAGAAGGACAACCACCGTTTTTTTTACTCACCTAAATATCTCCCTTCATCTCTTCACCAGATTCACTCCTGTAACATATATTTTGATATTGCTACTTTCAAAAATTTTATTCAGCTAAGGGGAGACTTTTTGAATTTGAAGAATTACCTGTCACCTTCATTAGCCCCTTCATTGCCACAAGTGTTTCCTGAATTGAATAAATTGCATGGAATAGCAATGTGTGCAAACAGGAACTCTGACACTGTGCGCACGTTGCATTACAGTTTAAGGCTTGCAAGTTACGTGTCCCCACACATCAAATATGAAGTATTAGCAGTGTTTTGGACCATGCTCGGTTCACACGTGATAGGTAAAAAATGTGTGTGTATTGGATTAGGGTCATGTCTTGGATCACTGCATATAGCAAATACTTGCTTGCCAAACCCATATTAACTGAGAGCTGGTTGTACATTGTTATCCACATTACTCTCATGCCGATGAGGTGCATACACATGGTGGTGCTGTCCACCACGGATTAAAGCAGCCGAGGCATCCACCCAGGAGCCAAACCTCCTCATTATTTTCTTGCACCTAACCATGGGGAAGGACCCTGGTCTGACCCTGTTGAGGTGCTGTCAAGCATAAGGGGGTGCCGCTTTCATGCACACACTGTACAGTACAGCACATCCTTGTTATCCGCTTTCCCGGTAATTGATAAATCACTGTAACGATGTGAAAATAAGTTAGAACCATCTCCCTATATTTGATGCATCTCTCCTGCCAAGGCAATGATGGCAGATGAAAATTAGTCACGCATGCCAACACACACCAAACCGACCGTCACTTGTCGGAGCCAAGATGGTCACCTGTGTTTACATGCATAGAATCCTGTTCAGCTCCCACCACTCCTTTGAAAAACTGGACTGCTCCATCCCCCCCCCTCTCTCTCTCTCTATGTATGTATGTACCGGGTATGTGTATGTACAGTAATCCCTCGATTATCCGTACAGTCTGTGTCCATTCATTAAGCCTTGGCTATATTATAACCGTAACCGGATTTATTTGTCCATAACTTGACATAAAACCTCCGGCTTCGTGCTGGCCAGCTGACAAAGTACAAAAAAATTCGTTTCGTGGCTCACTGGCCTCTCTGTCCATGCATGGGTAATAGATCCTAACCCACAAGGTGAGAGAGAATGGCTGTATGGATCCCTCATATAATCGAAATCACCTGGCCACCCAGGCCAGCCTACAAAGTCAAAAAAGTGCATTAGCTGGCTCACCAGCCCCTCTGTCCACGCACTGGTAGTAGACCATAACCCACAAGGTGAGCAAAAATGGCTGTACGGGTCCCTACCAAATTGTGGAAATCCCCTGGCCAACCCCATCACCGATAACATTCTGGAAACGTACAGGGGAGACAGAGCGTTACCCACAAGTTGAACAAGAATGGCTTTATGGATTCCTACCATATGGTCGAAATCCCCCTGGCTGCCCGGATTAGTCAGAAACTCCCAGTTTCTGACTAAACTCCAGGTTTACTGCAAAGATCTTCAGTGATTGGTTTCAGAGACACTTTGTCAGGGAGGTAATCCATCATCAGACGGAGGAACACGGAATCCCTCGCAGCCAAGTGAAGGCTATCCTGATCCTTGACAATGTCCTAGTGCATCTGTTGTAGAAGGATTTGGCCGCTGATGACGCCTGTATAGGTGCATGTTTCTGTAATTTAATACGACTGCTCACATTCACCCAATGGGATGCTTTCAAAGCTAGTATTCCGGTAGATGGCATCACCATTTAGACAAACACATTCCCCGCACTGTTTAAAAAGCATATTTTTTTATCTACAGTTGTGTGAAACTGTGAATCATAGAAATGTCATACACCATAAAATAAATAATACAAATAGAACACGTATATATAACGTAGTGTAAATTGTTTATATTTACCATAAATGGACATTAAAATATCATTTTAGGAAAAGAACGAGCCGGTTGATTACGTACGAGTCCGGGGGGAAATAGTCAGATAGATTATTTTCTGGTCAGGAGGGTTGATAGGAGATTAGTGAGGGATGTTAAAGTTATAGGAAGCGAGGAGTGTGTTCAGCAGCACAAACTGTTGATTTGTGACATGGTGCTTAAGGAACGAGTGATGAGAAGGAGGACATATGTACCTAGGAGGAAAATATGGAAGCTGGGAAACCAATCAGTAAGGGATGCCTTTTATAGTGAGATGAGGAGAGTGGTGGCTGAACAGGAAGCCATAGATAGAGGCATTAATGAACAGTATAGAGCCCTTAAGAACAACCTCTTGAGAGTTACCGATGCAATATGCGGTTGGACAAGAGGCCCACCAAGACATAAAGTAACTTGGTGGTGGGATGAGAGTGTAGAAGCTGCAGTTAAGGAGAAAAGAAGGCTTTTCCGGGAATGGAAGAAGAGTTGTAACAGGGAGGAGTACTTGGCTGCCAAGCGCAGGGCTAGAAGAGAGGCATACAGGGCGAAGTCTGAGTCACAGAGACTTTTACTTGATAATCTAAATCATGGAGAAAGGAAAAATGTGATTTTTAGGGTGGCAAATCAGGTGAAGAGGGATAATCGGGACATTGCAGGTGAGCAGTGTGTGAAGAATGATGATGAAAGGGTAGTGGTGAACAGTGAGGATATTAAAGATGCATGGAGAGAGCATTATAGCCGATTGTTGAATGAGGAGTTTGATTGAGATAGAGAAGGTTTGGAGCCAGCTGATCCGGTGTTTGGCCCTTGGCCTTTGATTGACGCTGCTACTGTGAGTCAGGCAATAGGCAGGATGCGGGTGGGGAAGGCGGCAGGTGTGTCTGGGTTGACTGCCAAAATGTTGAAGGCCTCAGGAGATACTGGGGTGAGGTTAGTCGCTGACCTAATAAATATGATTACATATGAGTGTGTTGTCCCAGATGATTGGCTGAAGAGTGTAATTGTAAATGTGTACAAAGGGAAGGGTGATGCCATGGAAAGGGGAAATTACAGAGGTATAAATCTCTTAGATCAGATAATGAAAGTAATGGAGAGAGTTCTAGAAGGTATGATTAGAGAATGAATGAATATCGATGAGATGCAGTTTGGGTTTATGCCAGGCAGGGGGACCACTGATGCCATATTCATTGTTCGACACTTCAGGAGAAATATATTGGAAAGAAAAGGGAATTGTATTTTGTTTTTGTTGATTTGGAAAAGGCCTTTGACAGAGTCCCTAGAGAGGTGGTGAAGTGGGCAATGAGAAAGCTGGGGTTGGAAGAGTGGCTGGTTAGGGTGGTTATGGCCATGTACGTGGGTTCTAGCACCCAGGTAAGAGTGAATGGAGCTTTGAGTGATGAGTTTTCCGTGAATGTTGGTGTGCATCAGGGGTCAGTTTTGAGTCCCTTGTTGTTTATCATGGTGCTTGAAGCCCTCTCACGTGACTTCAGAGATGGACTCCCATGGGAGATGTTGTATGCTGATGATTTGGTGTTGATTGCAGAGAATGAAAAGGAGGCGGAGGAAAGGTTTAAGAAGTGGAGAGATGGTTTGGGGTACAGGGGCTTAAGGGTAAATGCAGATAAATCAAAAGTGATGATATCTAGGGTTGGTGGCGGTACAATCAGAGGAGAGGGAGAGTGGCCATGTGCAGTTTGCCACAAGGGTGTGGGAAGTAATTCCATCTTGTGTAGTGTTTGTGATAAATGGGTGCACAAGAGATGTAGTGGTACTAGAGGTAGACTGGGAGATGATGCTGATTTCATGTTTGCGGCGTGTCGAGGAGAGCAGGTGGAGATTGTTAGGCGTGAGAGGGTTGAACTTGCAGGTAAGTCTCTTGAGTGTGTGGAGGAGTTTCGTTAATTCGGAGACATGTTATGTGCCGGAGGTGGGGCTGGAGTTAGCTCAGTTGCTAGGGTGAGAAGTGGTTGGAAGAAGTTCAGGGAGCTGTTGCCTCTCCTGACATTGAGAGGACTCTCCTTACGTGCTAAGGGGTCTTTGTATGCAGCATGTGTTAGGAGTGTGATGCTGTATGGTAGCGAGACCTGGCAGTAAAGGAAGAGAATATTCGCAGGTTTAAACGTACAGAAATGACAGTGATTAGGTGGATGTGCAGTGCGTCCCTGCGTGCAAGACCTGGGGGGGCTGGGTTTATGATGGAAGAGTTGAGAGGTAGGATGGGACTGGAGTGTATTGGTGTTGTGATGAGGAGAGGTAGGCTGAGGTGGTTTGGACATGTGGAGAGGATGGGGGATGATAATTGGGTACAGAGGGTGAGAGGTGTTAATATTGGGGGAGGGGTAGACCGAGAAAGACATGGGACGAGGTCATTAAGTGTGACTTAAGGGTAAAGGGACTGAACAGGGAGGCTGCCAGGGATCGAGCAGCGTGGAGAGCCGCCATTAGGTGACCAAGGCCGACGCATGCAAGCATGTTGGAGCCTTCAAAAATGAAAACGATTGATGGCATGTGATGGCAACCCACCATTACAGTGATCCAATGTTATTTCATTTCTGCAACATTTAGTGCAAGTTAGGTTCTTAATACATAGGTTGCTCAAACTGTATATTATGCCTATTGGGTATCTTGACTCATTTGGTCTCTATGTGGGCAGAAATTTAATGCTGAGTAAATACTCGGACTTAACGTTTTGATCACTCCCCTCACGCATGCACACCACGAGATAGTCCTGTGTTTAAGTTTTTTCACGAGAGATTTGTTTTTAAAACAAACGGACGAGGACTAATGATTAAAATAATACAATTTAGACTACTTGTTGTCTGGTTAGGTTAGACGAAGCAAGGTACTGTAATTGCTTTGGAGGGTCTGAGGGGCAACACAGGACTGTCTTGTGGTGTGCAAGCATTAAGGGAGTGAGCAAAATGTTCAGTCCCAGTATTTACTCAGCATTAAATTTCTGCCCACATAGAGCCTGAATGAGTCAAGATACCCACTAGGCATAATTTATAGTCTGAACAGACTATGTATTAAGAACATAAATTACACTAAATGTAGCAGAAATGAAATACTATAGGACTACTGAAATGATGGTTGCCATCACCTGCCATCAACGATAGTTTAGTCTCCATTTATGATTAATATAAACAATTCATGCTACGTTGTATATATGTGTTCCATTTGTATTATTTATATTACAGTATATAACATCACTATGATGCACAGTTTCACACAACAGTGTAGATATTTAACAAAGAAAAATATGCTTTTTAAACAGCGCTGGGAATGTGTTTGTCGAAATGGTGATGCCATCTTCCGGAATACTAGGCTTTTCAGAAGCATCCCATCGACCAGGATGTTATCTTGGCGGCCAAGAGACTGTGCAGTTGGAGGTTCCTAGACAAGGTGATGGTAGTGCTTGAGGATGAGGGAAGGGTCAACATACGTGTAGAGCGGACCTTGAAGAATCTGCGGTGTTTCAACATCAAGTCTGTGATTTTCATCTGGGCCAATGCTTGGAAGGAAGTCTCCATGAAAACCTTGGAAAGTGGTTGGTCTTGTCTCCTTCAGGGATGTGAGGCCATGCACAACTTTGAAGGATTTGACTTGGACAATTTCCTCTTTTGACTACAAAACGCAGGCAAGGATATGGACGTCGACGACATGAGGGATTGGCTGGACGATGACGAAGGCAGTCCAGGTTATCAGACGTTATCTGATGAGGAGATTGCTGCTGCTGTCTCTGCAGAGCCGACAGAGGAAAGCGACGAGGATGAGGACCCTGACTCTGGCCACCCCGCCACTCCATCATTCCCTCGTCTTGGTGCACTGTGGGCCAGCATTGAGCAGGTGCTCGAGTATGCCAAGCACCCTCAGTGTGACAGGGAGTTGGTGCCGTTCAATCTGGCCATGGATCTGCAGGCAGTCAGGGACACTTGTCATCCTTCGACGAAATGGCTACTCCTATCGTCAGATGAAGATCAACTGCTTCAAGCCCACCAGCCCCACGAGTGCCAGCCCCTTCTCCCCATGACGACCACAACCACCTGCTCGACCCCAGTTTTCACTCTCGGACCCAGAACCGAGCACATTGGCAGCTGTTGAGTCGCCGTTAGACGTGAGCTTGCAGCTATCTTTAGAGAGTCCTAAGGTGGGTAGGGCTCCATCGCCTTGCCGCACGTCCCCGCTTATCAGCTGGCTTCAGTAGGCGGAGGAGGAGTAGTTCTTTGACCTTTGCTAGGTCACTGTGTTAGCCACTAGACCACATGGGATACTTGTACACCTGCTGCAACCCTGGCAGGTTATGACACCTGTTTGCCGTGCAATGGGTCATAAATGTACTTTTTGTGTGTGTGTGTCTGTGTGTGTGTGTGTGTTTGTGGATTACATTGCATATTGTAAAAAAAAAGCCAAAAGA
>JAGKTI010006006.1:0-42445 GCA_018397915.1 Birgus latro
TTGTACTGTTATTCTTTGTCACTGAGGTACGTGAAGTATGCTGAAAAAGGGCGAAGATCTCAGCCAAGTTATAGTGAAAAGAGTTTAGTATTTCAGAAGCTGTGATAAGGGAGGTATGTTCCTCGTTAATTTCCTACACGCCAGCCAAGTTACGCAGTTAATTCCTTCCTCACTTATTCAGGCGGTGGAGGTGAAATCTAGCAAGTTGTGAGTGTAGACTCTTATGAGCTTCACAGAGCATACCATTAGTTATATAATGCTTCTTATGCCAACGCTTGTATTTACGTCGGGTAAGGAGGCTTCCTGTCACCTCTTCCATAGCGATTTATTTTCCAAACTACCCGTTCATATCCTCTTCCTTGCATCTCATATCTTTTTAATATCAACAAAGATTGCTCGAATAACACTCAAGAATATATCAACGGGATACAGAACTGAACCGTCAAGGAAAAGATGTTAGTAAGCTTCCTAACCTCGCGAGAATGCCACCTTAAGATCAGTGTGTTAGGAGGGAGGCTTGGAAGTACCGCCATGTGATGTACCAAACCATTTTTTTCTCTCTCTCTCTCCCCAAAACTACCACCTTATCCACATTCTTTTCCATATATAGCCTATCCACTCTCTTACTCCTCTCACAATGGCCACAGTCATCTAAAAACACTTATTCTTTCCACATGTCTCAGGTTTCGTATTTTTTATCTACACTTTCATTAATTAACACTTGATTTCAACCGCTGTTTAACTTTGCCAGGTGTATTTAATTTTACTAAACATTTTTTTCTTCACTCTACCACTTGTTTTCTTAGTCTTCTTCCTTTTCACTTAGCACATCCTCTTACTCTCCCCAAAGCAGTCTGCACCTCACCATAAATTCTCCAACGATGCCGATCCTCGTCTATCACACTTTTCCAGTCTTCCTGCGCCTTTCCCTCAAGCTAGCTTTTCCTTTATTTTCCCTCGTATTTTCTTGTCCTGTATTTTTCTCCCAGCTTCTCTACCCTTACAACAATACCTCTCATACTATGCCTGTCTCTCCTTTTCCACTTTGCACCTATCCTTAAAACTGACGTTTATAACTTTCAAATAATCTTTCTTCTCACTCTTGTGCCCATACATAATCAGTAACTCTTTGTGTTCGTCTTTACATCTTTCCTTTACTCTTACTAATTTTCATTTTTTTTGTGAAGGCTTCTTTAATATGAGAGAGGAAATTGTTAAACCATGTCGCCTTTCATTTCAGATATCCCCCCAAACATTCCTCCTTTACTTCCACCTGGCATTCCCGAGAACCAGTCACCTCGACATTCCATTCCCACCCCATTATGGCATTCATATCTGTATGCAGGGCCATTCTCTCCTCCATATCACAATTTTCCAAAACATTTCCTTTCTTCTACCGAGAATTTCCTCTTGCCATTTCTTGTCTTGCTGGTGCATACAATTTCCTCTCATTTCCAGGTGCATACAGACACACAGTACTCCCCTCAGACACCAAAGAAATGGAAGCACACATTATTTACTTTCTCGTGTCGTGTGCAGTGTGGATCTCAGTACTTCCTAGCATTTTTTCTTTCCATTCGTCCGGTTCTGTCTTTCGCCAGTTCTCTTCTGCCCATTCATTCAGATGTCGCTTTTTTACATATTTACATTTTTATCTTTGTGTGTTTCATATCAAGCCATCTTCCTTTAGAGCTCACGTGCTTCCTCCTCCTCCTCCTCCTCCCTTGTGGATGTTCAGTTCACAGAATCTTAATAATGACGAGCTGCCTTTACCAACACAGTCCTGATAAGTTATGAACGAATGGCATGCCAAGGAACGTAACTTCGCGTCAAATAGAACTATAACCTAATCATGAGTAGGCTGAACGAAAAAGTACAGCTAATATTAATGCCTTTTTACCAGTCACTAACCAGTAACTAACCTAAACAATTTCCAAGGTGTACGAAGAGGGCTTAACATGCAGCCTACACACCACTCTCCGCAACCTTCCCTCATCAGAATGTGGATAATCCCCAGTTTTACGATTTTAAAATGATGTACAGTAACTGCTATACAAGAGTATGTAAGGTGTAATGTGGAAAATAAATCACTAAGGAAGAGATGCTAGGAAACAGAGAAGGTTAGAGTGTGATACGAAATACACGCTTAGGAAGAGGTAGCAGGGAATATATGAAAGGTTAGGGTGTAATATGAAATAAATCACCAGGGAAGAGGTGGTAAGGAATATAATAGGGTTAGGGAGTAATATGTAAAATAAATCACTAAGAAGAAGGCGTTAGGCAGAAGGATCTATTGTACGTTTTTTTAGTGAAGTTGTTCTAAAATTTTAGCGATTTTCTTTTTATTTGGGGGGGGGAAGGGGTTACAGAGAGAGAGAGAGAGAGAGAGAGAGAGAGAGAAGGAAAGTAAAGGAAGGAAGGCTGGAAAGAATGAATGGAAGGAAGAACTATTGAAGGGAAGGGAAGGAAGGGGAATGGAAGGAGAAATGAGGGAAAGATGGGTAAAGGAAGAGGTAGAAGGAAAGAGTGAAAAGGAGGAAGGGAGAAGGGGGAAAAATGAAGGAAGGAAAGGAAAGAGGGAGGCTAGAAGAGAGGAAGGGAAATAAAGGAATCAGCATTTAGGAAAGAAGGAAGATTGGAAAAAGCGAGAAGGAAGAGGAAAGAAGAAAGACATGAAGAGAAGCAGAGAGAGGAAATAAAGATAGAATGGCAAGGCAGGGAAAAAGGAAGGAAGGAAGGAGGGAGGAAGGAAGCTTGGAAAGAAAGAAGGAAGGCTGAGAGGAAGAAAGGAAGTAAAAGGAAGGAAGGAAAGGAAGAGAAGAGGAAAGAACAGCTCAAGAAAAGACGAATGGCAGGGAGAAAGAGGAATTAAAAAGGAATGGAAGGAAGGAAGGGAATGATGAAGGAAGATCGAAGGAAAAAAGAGAAAAAAAAAGGAAAGAAAGAAGGCAGGGAGGAAGGAAGGAAGGAAATATGCCGAGGAAAGAAAGAAAAATGGGAAAAAAGGCAATGAAGAAGGAAACAACGAAAGAAGGAAGGAAAGTAGGAAATACGAAGGGGAAAGAGAGAATGAAATAAGTTGGGGGGAAAGAATAGAAATGGGAATGGGAAAAAAGAACGAACAAAGAAGGCAAGAAGGAAGGGATGGAAATTAGAGGAGAGAAAGAAAGGAGACAGGGATATTCTCCCTCTGTTATATCATTAATTTAACCCAGTTGATATGAACTCGGTATAAAGATGTAAATTGAAAAATATAAAATCAAAATGGTAATTAAATTAGTGCATATACGGTTTGTGTAACGATGGAACCTGTTTAACTTCGTGTTACAAACCATATAATAAGATAACTTCTGTTGAAAGTAAATCAAAGCAAGCATAAAATTTTATTAATAATTTCGTTATATTGATTACAAATAATTAATTTTAATGTGTTATCTTTCATCAAAACCTGGTAAGAAAAGTTTGTTTACATATGAACGCCAGGAATCTGTTATGGCGTCCCTTAAACAAACCAGGCATCATGATATTTTTCCATTTTCCTGGACATTGACGGCTTAAATCCTGAAAGTGAGTATTGTTACTTTATTCTTATGTTTGTAAGGTTAAGTGGAAGCAGTAAGAATATGTAGAAATAAGTGATTGATGGGGTAATGACTGATGGTGCTGAGGGAAGCTGGCCTAGAGAAATCAATAATTTTTCTTTTACATGGAAGCTGTGGTACAGATGAGGGTTTCTTCACGTGGTGGCATTTACTGTATATGGCAGGGTGGTGGAGTTGCCAGATCATTCAAACGCATTTTAGCTCCTCACCCTGCCTGCTGAGGATGGGGAAGGGGCTATGGATCATTTATATAACTAGGCAATGAAGGCACGCTGCTGTAAGTAATATTGTGATGGACACATAATTTACTCAAAAAACTGTTATTGAAAGAGACCTGTATGGAAGTAAGCCTAATCTTGATAATGATATATGTAGAAGAGGTATAGCTAATCAAAGAAAAATTGTTTGTGAAGAGGAAAAGGTTTAAAAGGAATAATCGTACTGCAAGCGAAGATTTTATGGATAGGCAAATGGTAAGTCACACTCAAGATTGTTTAAGAGATGGGACTCTTTATAGGAAAGGTCTCTTAACCTCACATGCTTTTTAACTAGGTAAGCAGGTATTATCGGTTAAAGTCGACAAAACCATATCACTAGATTCCCAAGAAATAATAATGGAAAACAATGTCAACTTTTTCCTATGATAAATCTTCCACAAGTTAAAAATAAGCGAGATATTGAGGGGGTCGTTAATATATGCTGGTGCTGGTGGTTTGTTTAATTTCATCCATTAGAAGTGATGTATTTTTTTCTTAGTGGTACGTCAAAGGTCATAGGCAGTGTGCTTTTGTTTTTGCGGTGCTTTATGGTCCTGATTCATTTAATCAGAGGCCCGAAGTATGTGCGTCACCTGTTATCAAATTTGAAATGAGCCAAAATGGATCCTGCCAACGACTTAGGGTAAGATTGGAAATTGGTCTCGGTTGGGCTTGAGTGCCATGGATCTAGGTTAGGTTAAGTGGCATTTGGGAAGGTTAATGCCTAAAATGGCTTGAAAGATCATTACTTTATTTTTGACATATGGGAAAAAAAATCCAGGTTGGGGTAAATGTTAAAAAATCCCTGATACCACATTGCAGCTTTATGTGTTTGCTTTGGGTTCCTCTCACCAATGGCAACATCATTTTCCTTTGCCACTTCTACTAGAAATTACAGTAATCTCCCGTTTATCCGTCAAAATTCAGCTAAGGCCCTGTCAGATAATGCATTTCCTTTATTTTTTTATTTTTTATTTTTTCATAATGCTGTACTACCCCAATTCCTCTACAGGGGTATAAGTCTAACCCCCTATAAAACCCTGTAGTGTATAGTACAGATCTCCATGGTTATTGATGAGGCTTGCGCTCATGAGAAGGCCATTGATATGCAAAACTTATCGATACTGATTTTCTGATGGCCACCTTTACTGTATATATTCATTATTTACAGAAGTTCTTTCACATTCACTCATATGTTATTGTAATGCAATTTCAGTTACTGCATTGTATAAAAAATGTATTTCCTTTATACATATTGCACCATACCAGTAGCCTTGTCTCATCTGCACCAAATGCTTGTTCAGTACAGGCACTAAAATATTGTTTTTTATTAAAAGCAAGTGAGATGTGTATATGAAAATGAGCATCCAAAAGCCAGTGACTATGTGTGTAATTTATGTAACACAAAGGAGACAGACAGGCACCACCTGCAGCGTATTTACGTGAACATTTTATTTTCCACAGAGGACTTGCAGGTACCCGGTACTGATTTTTTTTTTTTTTTTAATTGAAGGTGAAAGAGCAATGTGTACATGGATTTGAGTAGAAAGTAGAACTGAAAGGTAGGCTACACAGGCATTCTAAGGGAAAAAAGTTGCAAGAGAAGTTTATAGAACTGGTGTGGATGTTAATGCCTGTAAGATTGATTTTTTTTTTTTCCCCTTCCACCCCATCCATATGCTGGAAAAGAGGTCTGAGTGATGCTGAGGATGATAATGATGATGATGATGATGAATGGGTCTTCAGACCAAATATTAAATGGCTCCTTTTGCTTTCCAGGAGGGTGTGGGACGATGACGAAGATGATGATGATAATGACGGAGAAGAGACACAATTCTGTATAGACAAGATACAGTACAAAACAGTCTCAACAAACAGTGGAGCAGTGCATATGGACAAGATCAGCAACAAGCTTACCATAGAGCTTATATCGGTATGTTGAAGGTAATGATTATATCCTTAAACCTGAATTCACAAAGTGGGATGCAGGTCCTCCATTTCTTTTGATGAGTTTTGAAGTACGTGATGATGATGAAATGTATTTGGCCTTCCTAAATTATTGCTGACTGCATTGCGTACTATGGGATGCTGTCGAACCATAGCTAATAACTGCAGTTGTTTCAGTAATGACCTTCAGTAATCAGGGGTTTGCACTCCACTTTGTGATTTAAGGGTTCAGGTATTTGAACTTAAGAATCAGTGTCACATTAATGACCATACAGCTGCCTTCATGTGGTGGCACCGATATGGCCAGGCTATATTGGTCTTGCCACATGAAGGCATCCCTCTTCAGCAATGCATTACCTTCTACCACATTCCTTGTTACATTCCATTCATCTTAACTTGGCTCTGTTTCCTGTTCTTTTTGTAGTTCATTGCATGTAGGGCAGTGATAGAAGAAATTGCTACAGCTTTGCATCCTTTCCATGGCACTTCTTGTGACTAGCATCATATTCAAGTGTTATATTGTTACAGCTCAGAATTCATGAAGGAGATGTAGCTACTGCAGTAATTTTAGACCAAGTTGGAGTAAAAAGAGTATTGCTGATGAAAGTGCAATTTAAGCCTGTAGTCCACTTGGTTTGCATTTCAGGTGAACCTGAGGCTACAGCTATTACTACCACTTCTCCTCTCACATGATAGAATGCTGCTATTTCCTCTTATTGAATGCTGAGCTGTTGTAGGAGATGGGTAGCTAGTAATATGCGAAGAAATGTTTAGGAACTTTATTTTTTCTTCTATTTATGAACTCTCCAATATCCAGTACTTGCATACATGAGCATTGATCTTCTACTGGCAGATTTCTAGCTGCTTGAAATCTAGTAGCCTCTCTATTAAATTCCTCATCCCTGAGATCATACTCTATGACCTCGTCCCAGTTTTTTTCGGTATAGGTGTGATGTTATCCTATATTGCCATTTGCTTTAAGGGGAAATCTCTGTCAGCTACTACTTAATGGACTACAGTTTAGGGTCTGGTATTTGAGATGGGAAATAGAATGTGTAGGTAGCTGTGAAGAAATATTAAGGATATGATGTATGGATGCACTAATATCCTATTCTGCAATTAAGTAATAGGTAATTAGCTAAAAGAGGATGCAAGTCTATCAGGTTGATTAAACTGACTGGAAAGAGATTAGGTACAGCCTTCATTAACCCCTTCACTCTTAGAGCATTCTCAGAGACTGAGTAAAGTGCCTGTAGCATGAATGAATGAATATCTGACACCTTTTTTGCAGTTTGCTTATAGGATTTAAAATGTTAATTGTTATTGTTGTTGTTGTTGTTGTTGCCCTGGGTTTATTTGAATATGAACCTTGTGGACTGCAGTGAAGCTACCCATCTCCTGGAGTTGGCCATCTCCTTTTTAGGGAACAGGGGGGAAGTTGAGGGACGTTTTTCTAATTGTTGACCCATTATAGTCGTGCCCCCGCAAGAATGTTTCCACCGTCACTATTACCAATGGCAGATAATGGTGACAAGTAACAGTGACATAACTCTGTACATTCCCACCCAGAATTATGACTCAGGTATATGTAAAGGTTTGTTCATTAGTATTTACTGGTATCTTATGTCTAAGGGTGCATTCTTATATTTTTAGGTGACAAATGTCATCTTTGCTGATTTGCTGCATTCTTCTTGTCAGTTTCCCATTCTCCATCCTCTCCACCCCAGTCCTCCATCTCATTCTCGGTCTCAACCCCACTTGTATATTCTCTTCTAGTTAGTCTCTCATTCTTCATCCTCTCCATTTAATCCAAGTCTTCACCTCACTTATGCTTCTCTAGCCAGTTTCTCATTCACCATCCTCTTCACATGATACCCCTGTTATTTGTGTATAACATTTTTTTCTCTTATCTTTCTAGGTGATAAGGCAGTACATGGAGTGTCAAGATGAACAGCACAGATAAAACATGACTTCACCTACAAGCATTTCGGCTCCAAGCATCGTCACAGCAAGTTTTCAAGATATCATTGATTCAGCAATTTTGATTATTATTTTTTTTGTTCACAATTTTTAATGCTGCAAGCTGAAGTTAATGTGTGTTGTCATGATGGTGTTGTTTTTGTTGTTACCCCAGGATCATCTGGACTTAAACCTAGTAGACCACAGGGTGAAATTGCCTTTCTCCTGCAGTCTTCCATATACCTTTTGGGTGACAGGGAAGGGGTTGAGGGATGTATGTAAAACAGGGCAGTGGAGCAACTTTATTATATCGGTGCCAATACAGGAAAGCATTCCTGTGCACCCCTCTCCCCCTTTGTACAAACATGGATATGGTCTTTGTTTGTACCATAAATATACCTCCTTTATTGTTTGTACTATTTATACCCCCCCCTTTAAATTCAACATCATGATTGTCCTTACCTTTTCTTTTCTACCTGTGGGTAAGGTGAGCTATAATATTTTGTAATCATCATTATCATCCAGTCTTCTTTTCCCAACAAGAAAAAAAAAGAATGATAGAAGAAACTAACATGAAGTTTGCCCAACTTAATGGATCACGCTCTCATTCATTCACTGTTCTAGTCTGTGGAATCCTGACTCCAGCTCCTCCTCTTAACATTTTATACTGATGATTACTTTGACTTAGCCTGCAGCATTAAAGTAAGTCCTCATTATAAATCACACTTTAAACATTATATATATTTGGCAATGAAATCCACAGTAACGTCAAAGAAAAACGACAATAGAAAAATCCCATTGGTACCTTTAAAGCTTCTTGCCCAGTGAACCCCAAATTTACAGTACCAGTTGCATAGAAAGAATTGTGAGATATTGTCATAGATATTTGACTTCCTGGCTTTGAAGTATTGCCTTTTCAAGATCAGTTGGTACCTGTAAAGCAGATTGGCCTGTTTTCCCCTAATTTTACCTTGCCAACCATGTGGATTAAGTTTTTTGTATTTTGAAACATACTTGCCTTTTCATTTAATATTCTTTTTGGTATTAAGTCCACACTAACGTACAGAAATAATGAAATATTGCCGTTTCAAGATCCATTGGTACCTATAAATCCAGTTTGAAAGTTTCCTGAATATTACTCTGCCAGACGTGTGGGAAAATTTGTAATATTTTTTAACATATCCCTGATTTATAATATATACTGTACCAGTTGTATGATAAAGTAATGATATTTTGGCCAGTTTCCCCCCAGTTTACAGGAGCTGGCCAGTCATACGCACAAAGTTATGATATAATCGAACATATCCCTTTCTTGTAATGAGGACTGAGTGAACATATCCTTTTCTTGTAATGAGAACTGTTTCAGAAATGTAACTTTTTGTCTGTATAGTTTGTTCAACCCCTTAACAACTACCCTCATTGATCTAGCTATGACTTAAATTCAGTGGCCATTCACTTTTTTTTTTTTTTTTTTTTTTTTTTTGGTTTTTAATTGAACAGCATTATTTTGTTTGCTGTTGTTAAGGGGTTAATTGTAATATGTGCTCACGTTTCAGCCCTTGTTTGAGCTGTTCATGAAGTGGCATACAGGTAAGCCCCTGCTTGTGTATTAGATATTAAGTATTAACCCATTGAGTCTGTGTATGTCTTTTTCATTTTATTCTTGCCATCTTTGGACTGCTTTATTCAGCTTAGGTAAGGGTTTTTAAGCTATAGTCAGTTTGTTTTCACCTGATATGGATCCCTTGCCTGTTTTCAGCTCAGTTAATGGCCAGGTGTAGTTATATTGGAGGATAAATTTGAATAGTAACCAAGGAGACTCATTCCTACCTCATAACAAAGATTCATAATCCCTTTTCACTTAGTTGATGGACTGTTGTAGGTAGATTGGAGGGTAAATACACTTTATAATCAAAGAAATTCATTCCTTCCTCATAACCAAGGCTCTTAGAATTTCACACAACCCCAACATAGTATTCAAGTAGTAAGAGTGGCCCAGTTCTGTCAGATAAAACCTGGTACATAGAAGATAGGTACAGCTTTGATAGAGCTTTTCATTAGCTACCACAGGCCTTTCCTAATGTGAGTACAGTTATCTCTCTTAGTGGCAAGAATAAATTAAAAAGGACGTCACCTGTAAAGACTTAAGGTTTGCTTCCACAGTTGATTTGCATACATAATACTTTACTTACATACAGTACATACATACATACATATTGAAGTTGGCCATGGCACAACTAATGTTTTCCATGATGTGGAACTAAACCAAGTGCCAGAATTAACTATTTACTTCACAGTGGATCCTGGAAACTATTGGGTAAAAGAACTATGAGTTGTTAACAAGATTTGTAACAATTTGAGAGTCTCAGCTTGGACTTTGACTCTGTAGCTATTTGTACCTGTGTGCTTCCTGCTTGAGAGTGATGATTGTGTGGCTGGTTACCAAGCTTGTAGCTACACTTCTCTCTTTAGTCATCTGCATCATCATCATCCAGACTTCTTTCCCCACCTACGGATAGGACGAAGTAGGTTCAGAAGGCTAGGGAAAAAAAATAATAGGAGAAACTGACCAAAAGTCTGCCCAGTGCCATACACTCATTCACTCATCATTCAAGCCCCTGGAGTCCTGACTTCACCTCACCGGTATCTTTCCACACATATATGCTTCGTAATTACTCATCAGACACAGCATCATAACAAAAAGCAGAGACTGTGGAAGCAGCCTAAAGTTTTGTATTGTTTGTTGCATTGCTGAGTAAAGTAGGTCCAGTTAGCAGTATCTAGGAGAATATGCAGAATAGGATTGTATGTTTAGAATAGGGGTGCTCAACCAGCCATATAACACCCAGCACCCACTCTCTGTAGGTCATGAAAATGATGCATTATAGTGTTCGGATAATCACATAGTGGTTTGGAATAATCTTATTGTGGCCCCTGGGTCATCTAAGCATGATTCTGATGAACTGTATGCTAAAGTTGCCCATGTTATGCCTTGCACCATCTTCCTGTTGAAGGATAGGGAGGAAGTTGAGAGAGATTTCTGTAACCAGACAGCTCCAGTGCCTGGGTAAATCAGTGTTGCTGTGATAAAGTATCAGTGTCTTGCATGTCAGTGAATATGACATGTATTTTGTTTATTTGGCTTTCAGTTAATGGAATCCAGTTTTTATCCTGTAATGTAACATTAACTTGTTAAATATACTAGATTAGCTGTTCTTCAAAGATGGTTGAGCATCCCTGAGCTGTACAATCCATTAGGCAGTGTTTGATTCTTGTTTCGCGCTTATTCATTTATGGTCTTTACTTCTGTTCACTTTAATGAATAGTTTTGATAATCTCCTACTGGCTTGCCTAATTTGTCACATAAGGGATGACCATTAGCCCTTTCTGCTTGAGGATGTCATTTTATTTTATTCTTGCAACCATCCATTCATCATGTAATCCTTACAGCACAGTTAGGAGTGTAGTCATTCCAGGCTAGGCTGTGGAAGGTGGGCTGTGCTAGGGGAGGTGTTATGGAGACGATTGTTGTTGATAGGCCAGTAAGGTGCAGGTTGAAAGATGAATAGTGGGGTGGGAAGGAAATAGCGAGTGGGATAGGTTTCAGAGATAGTTTTCTTGCCTTCACTTGACTGTACGATAACTCAGAAACAGGTACACATCTGAAGAAGGAAATTTTAAAAAAATTTCCAACCGAAGATCTTTTTACATTTTATTCTTGCTGTCTTCAGATAGTTTTATTAAGCTTGAGGGAGAGAATGACAGAGGTTAGATAAGGTTAGATTTAACTTACAGATAACCTCATAACTACAGTATCATTTCTTCTAGGTTAGGTATTGCTTAGAAGAGATTTTGAATACCAGAGGCTAGATGAAGTTAGATATAGCCTTTAAAATATTGTCTTATATATATACATGCTGTCACCATGCAGTTTTTTGAAGCTTAGAACTTGTAAATACTAGAGGCTAGACAGTGTTAGATTAGCTGTCAAGTAACCCCTTTAGTATGATATATCCTTCCAGTGTCCATATGAGCTTATTCAGTATAGGAAGAACACTTCGAATATTAGAGGTTTAACATAGCCTTCAGTGACCAAGTCCAGTGATGTCATATATTTGTTCTGTCTCTGAACGATTTTTTTCAGTTCAGAAGTCTTTGAATTGGAAGGGTGAGATATAGCCTTATAGTTGCAGTCAGAATGGGATAAATTTGACTGGTAACCAAGGAGACTTTGTTCTACCTTGTTACTTAGGACCATTGAATAATGCAACTACAACTTGGTATTCGAGGAGTTGAATAGTTCCATCAGATGAATTTCTCTCTCTCTCTCTGTTTGCAAGTTTAATGGAATAAATAGACAAGAATAAAAAGAAAATGACACTCATGTTGAAGGGGTAGCTAGACAGGACTTTACTTTTTAGAGTTCATAATTTTTGACATTTTTCAACTTTGGCACTAATAGTTTCTCTTTTCTTTTCAGGTGGCTTCAGACTTTGTCCTTTCCCTCAGTCCATCCTTCCTTTCCCATCCTTTATCCTTACCTTCTTCCTCCCACTCTCCACCCCTCCTTGACGTGGGCCGATGCAGCATCCCAGAAGTAGCTGCCCAGGAATCACCGATCTTCCCTCTATCCTCTCTTTCTCTCTTCTGTCTCTGTATGTGTGTGTGTCTGTGTGGCTTGTATTCCCATTGGTTTAGGGGCTCACTAGCACCTCTACTCAAATGATTAATTTTGCATATTGTACCTTGAAATACTTAGGTGTCAATATGTATGAATAATCTAGCAAGGGGGAGGTGGTAGAGAGTGTCCTTAACCAATGGGAATATGAGCCATGATGTGCAGGGGTGGTGGGGGAAGGGAAAGGGCTGGGAGGGGGGGAGGGGAGGGGTGGGCAGGGGTTTAGATAGGGCTACAGAACCCAATCCCCAGGTGGGATTTTACGGGGTTGGCCCGCCGGCGGGGCAATCTGTTTCCCCATCTCGGCCCCAACTCATCGTTTCTCTCTCTTCCTCCCAGCTTTTTTGCCTTTCTCTTCCCCCACCTGGCTAGCTCCAGTGGGTTTCCCCCCCCACCCAACATCTCCATCAGGAGTGATCTGACTCAGTCACTCACCCCAGCTATGATGGTGGTGGTGGTGCTGGTGGTGGGAGTGTAGGTGTTTTGAATGTGTGTGTGTGGAGACTTGGGTCTTTCCACATACATACATTTGTATGACACAAAACACTCCCACCACCAGCACCACCACCACCATCAGTAGTGTGGCTGGTGTTGGTGGTGGTGGTGGTATGGGTGTGTGTATGGACTTAACCCACCACACACACACACATACCACCACCACCACCCTCAGTGCTGTGGTGGACTTGGTGAGTGGAGGGTGTGGTAGCTGCTGCTGCCACATCCTCCACTCGTCGGGCTCCACCATGATGCCTGGGGTGAGTGACTGAGCCAGACACCCTGGTGGGGATGTAGCTGGAGCTGGTCAGGTCACCCCACCCCTGCACATCAGTGTGAATGAGTCTCTTCTTCCTTTCTTATTAACCTCTTTTATTTCAGGTTTACTAATACTTCTTTTTTTTACAGGTTACTGATATCTTCTTTATTACAGACTCTACACACAAAGGACTTCAAAACAGGTAATACTTTACATATATATCTTACACTTGTATGTCACTTCTACGTGAGCACATGTGAAATTGTAACTCAAAATAAAATTATTATTATTGCACTTAGGATTTTTACTTTCCCCAGTAGCTAAGGCTTGAGAGAGAGAAGAGGAAAGATAGAGCGAGAGAGAAGAGGAAAGATAAAGAGAGAAGAGGTAAGATAGAGCGAGAGAGAGAAGAGGTAAGATAGAGCGAGAGAGAGAAGAGGAAAGAGAGAGCGAGAGAGAGAAGAGGAAAGAGAGAGAGAGAGACTGAAATACAAAGATGAAGATGACATGCAGGGGTATATGAATCCTTAGATTACAAAACGCAACTTCCAAGTTAAGTAAAGAAACTCTGGCAGCAACAAACATGAAATACTTAAGATGCATGCCAAAAAGGAATAACGTGACCCTATCCAATGGCAGGGCTTAGGACAATGGATTAACTTAGCTTCAATTACCACATTGCTCATACAAAAACAACATGAAATTTAATGCAACTTTTATAAGAAAGTGATGTAAATACAGAGCATACATTAGCAAAGGAGACACAACAGTGGTTACACCTAAGAACTTAATGCAATGAAGGACAAAGGAACATTTGTCATTTCCACCTCTAGTGAATCGGAAATGGAAAAGACAAGGAACTGCCTCCAAACCACATGATTCACGATGTTCAAGACTAAACCTAAACTCTGTCCACCTTGACTTAAAATGGCCCTCTCTCCATCCTGTATGCTGTGCCGTTACTAGAGATTATAATATCATGTCAGTCACACAAGTACTATGAGTAGGATGTATTACCAGTGTATTATTTCCTCTGTCTCAATAGTATAATATGCTGCAAAAGGAATAAATCTCCCAAGTTCAGGTGAACAGAGTACAATGATACTATAAGCAGGACATACAACCAGTGTATTATTTCCTTTATCTCGATGGTATACTGTAATAAGATGCAAAAGGAATAAAATCTCCCAAGCTAAGGTGAACAGAGTACAATGACATTAAATATTAAGTAATATAATGTGTGGTCATGCCTCAGTTGAATCACTGTTAAAGACAAACTCTTAATGACTAAATAAATGACAAAAAAAAAAAATGCAGGCATATTAACACTCTTAAGCTCGTATATTGAGATTCTGTGACATTTACTATATCCTTTTTATGCTAACTTGGTCCAAAATTGCCATCTACCTATCTTGAATGCTGACGTGTAACTGTAGCTTGACAACATGATGCCAGTCAAGGACGACAACTGTGCAAATGCTGCAGTGCTGTCTTTTTCTGCCACTGAACACTCCAATCGGATTGAGCCGGTGAAGGTTTATATCCAAGGGGTGGTTGGTGTTTATTGCTCACGTAATGCCATTCAGGGATGGGTGAGGCTGGTCACTCTCATCTTAAATGTCAGGACCAACTTGCTTAGCCTGGGGCTCCTATGCTCCTCTGTGGGGCGACATAGGATTGGATAACGGATGGATGGATGGTTGAAAGGTCTCGGTGATGAGATGGATAGGTCTTTTCCATGCCAAAACCCTCATATGAAGGGAGCAAGAATGGTTGATGAAGGCAGTATGTGCAGTCGGCATCAAAACTGTCACCTTTCCTGCTTTTCTCTCCATTAACTTTTGAAAGTTTGAAGTGAAAAAGTTGTTACATGACAGTATTGTGATACCAACTCTGACATATGGAAGTGAAGCTTGGACCCTGTTGGAAGGACAGAAGTCAAGAGTGAGAGCAGTGGAAATGAGTTATTTGAGAGGAGCATGTGGAGTCACATGGAGAGACAGACTAACAAATGAGGAAGTGAAGGAGCGTTGTGGTGTGCTTGAGGACGTGATGGGAAGCGTTAGGAGAAACACGTTAAGGTGGTTTGGACATGTGGAGAGGATGGAGAGTGAAAGATTGACGAGGAGAGTGTATGTGAGTGAGGTGGAGGGGGCGAGAGGGAGGGGGAGGCCGAGGATGAGATGGAGGGATGGAGTGGAGAGGTATATGAGAGAGGGGGGTGTGAGTTGGGAGCGTGGTAGTGAAATGGCAGGGGACAGAGTGACATGGAGGCGATTTGTTTGTGGCCACCCCGTTCGGGATTGAGGCGTCTGGCAATAGATAGATAGATAGAACTTCTGAAGTCAGTGTGGTGAATCAGCAGCAACCAAAACTGATTGCTTTATTTAACTATAAATCAGTGTTATCAGTGTAGGTTGGTGCGAATTCATCACATTGATTTTTAGAGTCCATGGTGAATAGGAGAGGCGGCAGGACTTTTGATACTGAGCGTACCTTTCAAGTCTGACCAGTCTTCTATGCTAAAAACCTTTTATGAAGGGAACAAAAACAGTTAATAAAGGCTGTATGAAACTCCTACTGCTTGAAAGGGCTCTCCCATGCTGAATAACATAAATTCTGAAGGTAACAAGAATACTCTTAATAATAGTAAGTCACAGGAGCAGTCTGATACCACTAAGCCAATGACGTACTCTTATTTTATTGTTACCACCGCCAGACTATTATATTCAACTCAGGACAGGCATCTAGTGATGAAGGGGTTAATGAAGGCTGCGCTGAACCCTTCTGGTTCAAAGCCCCTCCCATGATGAACAGCATCATACTTATTTTTTTTTAATGTAAAGAAGGAACCAAAGGCCAGGAGCCCACAAAAATATAATGAAAGGTATGTCATTGGTGCTGAAAGAAAGCATATGATCTGGCCATGTGGAGAAGATAGAGAATGAGAGACTGACAGGGCATACAGGACTGAGGTGGGGGGGGGTCTGGAGTATGGAAACCAAGGAGGTGGTGGAAGGGGAGAAGAGGCGGGGGAGACCAAGGAAGAGGTGGGAGGAGAGAAGAGGTGGGAGGAGAGAAGAGGTGGGAGGAGAGAAGAGGCGGGGAAGACCAATGATGAAGATGTGGGGGAGAAAAAAAATAAGATGGAGGGATGGTGTGGAGAGAAAATATAAGCATGGGGGGCTGAGCTGGAGAGAGGACAGCAAAATGGCAGAGGACATGGCAACATTTGAGGCAATTTGTTTGTGGCCACCCCTCATGGGATAACGACATCTGGCAATACACAGATGTCGCTGCAGTAATGTGGTGTATCTCTTGGTCTTTGTACCGTGTACCACTTTCTATTCAGTCTGAGATACACTACATGATGGAGGTAACTTGTCTACTACTTGGGGACTCTTCCTAAGGTGATTAAAATTGCTTACTGGCCCACTTCTGTCGGATGGAAAACTGGCTAAAGGGACTCCCAAGGTGAGGCTAAAGGGACTCCCAAGGTGATTACATTGCCTAGAGTATTTTTCCTGGCCTGGTGGATCTCTAACATTTTCACAGAGTTGATGGCAAGTGTGGCCAGACTGGATAGTTGGTATGGCTTGTAACCAAGGATGTCAGGTGAAAAACTGGCTAAAGGTGACTCCTGAGGTGATAATAATTGCCTAAGGAGAACTATTCTATCATGTCTCAAATGACTTGCCTCTTTCAGCTCAGCTGATGGCCATGTGTGGTTAGACCGGAGGCTCAATGTGACTTGCAGCCAAGACTCCCATCTTACAGATATTTCAAGCAACCACTACTTATATTTCAAACTGTGGAAGTGACCCAGTTCCCTCAAATAAAAAAACTGGCTGTAGGGGAATCTTCCTAACGTTATTAAAACTGCCTACATAGCAATTGTTCTGACCTGTCAGATTCCTAGCCTCTTTCAGCAAAGTTGATGCCAAACTCTAGCTATGCATGACTAGTAACCAAGGAGACTCGTTCCTCCTCCATAACTAAAGCTCACAGAATTTTAGGCAACCACCAGTATGAAGAGCTGTTGGAGTGGCCCAGCTCCATTAGGTTAAAGCAAATTGACAACAGCAACAAAGGAGATTCATTTCTATCTCACACCTAAGGCTCACTGAATTTCCTGCAGCAGAGACTTAGCTGCATGGCCAATTTCACAGGTCATTACAGAATACTTATACTGAAGATCTCCCACTTTTATGCTTTAAATAACTGGAACTTCTGGTGACTTGCATGAGTGTGTGACCCATTTCACTGAGAATGCTGCAGATAATTTTTTTTTTACTCTCTTGAATCCTACCTCACTCCATCTCTAGGTGGGAATAGGGGTTTAAATTATGATGACGGGACAAGAAAAAAAAAAACAGACTTGGGAGTCAGGCATTCTGTAAAACAGACTATAGGATGTGTGGGATAAGGGACTGAATATGGAGGCTGTCAGAGAGCATGGACAGCCACCATTAGGTGACCGCGGGCAATGATGCAGGCATGCTGAAGCCTTTATAAACAATACAATATGTTACTATAGAAAGATATATTGTGCAGTCCATTCCATCAAGCATGCTGTTCATATTGTTTAACCTGACAAAGATACCTAATCTCTTTCAGCTTGGTTCATGCCCAGGCATAGTTATACCTGTGCAGTCCACTCCATCGAGCATGCTGTTCATATTGTTTAACCTGACAAAGATACCTAATCTCTTTCAGCTTGGTTCATGCCCAAGTGTAGTTAGACTGGAGGACTGATTTGATTAATAACCAAGGAGACTCATTTCTTTTGCACACTGTATTTACTCTGCCCTGGCAAAAATCCCTAACCCTTTCAGTTCATTTCAGGGCCAGTAGTAGGACTGGAGGGTTAATAAAACCAGTAACCAAGGAAACTCATTCCTAATCCACAACCATGGCTCACCATATTCACAGTACTTCATGCAACCACAACTTAATATTCAAGTTGTAGGAAAGGCCGTTTCTCATATGAAAACTATGTAATTACAAAAGTGTAAATGTGTGACGTACTTAAATGTGCATGCTGTTGATCGTTTTATTGTTTTTTTATTTCAATTTTCTTATTACATATACTTTTAAAGACAATTTCTGGAATCCTACCTCACCTTTCATGTGGGAATTATGGCCAGGAGGGTGCTGGACATGCCGTCATGCAGTAGCACCAATACAGCAAAGCAGCGGAGCTGCCCAGTTATGCAAATGTCCCTTGACTCCCACCCTGTTCCCCAAGAGGAGGAACATGGGCTGCAGGATGAGGTCAGCTTCAGACTGCAGTCCACCAGGTTCACACTCGGATGAACCTGGGGCTGCAACTACCACCATTAAGATCATGGAGATGATGATGATGATGATGATGATGACGACAGTGATAGCTATCTTTATATACATCCCTGTTGCTCTCTCTCTCTCTTTCCAAATTAATTTCCACACACACTCTTACTAACTCTGACTGCAAATGCAAAAGCAGCAAAAAAATATAGCTTTCTTTAATGCTTCCTTGTTGCTCTCTCTCTCCAAATTCATTTCCACACACACTATGAAACTTTAATTCACCATGCACTCAAGAGCAGTAAATAATGAGTTAAACAGAGGCTAACACCTCATGAGATGTTTACGCAAGATTTTTAACCCTTAACCCCTTCCCACTCAGAGCCAGAAGCCAGAATCAATCACACACAAGCCAGGGTACACAAACTTCTGGTTTACTGGTCTATGTAACTATAGTCCATTCACTTTGCCTGGTGTAAAACTGCCATCTCCATTCTGAACTAAGAACCAAAGGGACCAAAGCAATGTACCCACTGGGGTAAATGAGGCTTAATTTTATGGTTATCAGTAAATAAAAACCATGCTTTGTTATGTGCTTTTTAAATACTTGGGGTTTTATGTAGGGGTTCAGCGACAAATTTTGAGGTGAATGATCTCCAACAAAATGCTGGACCATATAATATTTAATCTACCATTATGATCTGCCATGGCCCCAAAACGGAATCACAGAATAAACTGTAAACTCCTATCACCAGGAAGCACAGGCCAATCAGCACTACTTTATGTACACAATGGCACAATGGAGAAATGGCAATAAAAAGTAAGCACCAGTAAAATGAAATAATGCATAAAAGACAATACTAAGAGACCCCCAAATTAAGTAGTAAGCGCAATAGTCGAGGAATTCTCAAGAAAGCAGTAAACAAATTCCAAAAATTAATACAGCAAATAATTCAGAAGGGCATGGACAAAAATTCTCTCGTCGCCTCAGGGAATGGGTTATCGAGTCTTGCTTTATTGATTTATTTAATTCCTTCAGTACGATGGCGCCCTCGCACTGATGGGATTAAGTTTCCGAGCCGGTGGTTGACTGACCCAAGCTTCTGACTCCGAGTGGCTTAACATATGCTATTTAACATACTAGATGTAGCCTTCACATTCTAACCTATTTCCTTTAACTTGCTAGAATTAACATATTTAACCTATCTGATTTAACTAGCTTAATCTAACCAGTTCTACCAAACTTGCTTTTCATCTTCCTGGGGTACAAGGGGTTAAGGGTTAAAAATCTTACGAGGGATTCAGACAGATTTAGGATCTATCTCCTCTCGTAACTAAGAGATGTGAGATAAATTCTGCTCTCCTCTGCTTGTCCGGCCTGCAAAATAGAAATTGTAGCTACGGCAGAAAATTGACCATAAATCTGTCTGTGAATCTAAATACAGTGCTAAGCAATATGCAACTTATTTTTTGTATTCAGTCAGTCAGTCCTCTTATAAGTCAGGGATGCAGTCCAAAATATTGCAACTTTTTATATAAACACAATCAGTGGATGATTTCCCCCAACAAATTACAATCTTTTTCAAATATACCATATCCATATACACATCCCAGACATATAATGAGGACTTATGACCATATTATTATAACTGAGAGTGCCAATGTAAGGTTAAGGTCATTTTCATATGATAATTTCTGACAACAGGGTCACTGGACACACCTGACCTTCCTGTATTGCTGCTGGCTACTCTTTGTAATATGAGATACAAGCTAATCATACTAAAAATTGATAGGTGCTCCTTAAGTGTGATGGTGATAGAACACATCCGACCTTGTGAATCATTGCTGACTACACCCTGTGATGTGAGATGCAGGGTGATTTATTTAACAGTTACAGGCATTCCATATAACTATCCATGACCAGATGCCTTAATCCCAGAAGGGTGGGCTACAAGCACATCACCATATCACCCTGTCCTTCTTGTACAGGCTGCCCTTTCCAACTCTCATCCCTTTCATTCATATATCATAAAAAACTGGGGGCTTTCTGACATTTTTGCACTCTCAGTTTTAATAATACAGCTCTGACTGTATAAACATTACTTATGTAATACTTAAACATCTCATGAGGTGTAACATTTAATGCAACCACATCCAGGTACATTCTTCCCTCCCCCCCCTAACCCCCCACTGCATATTTAGTTCCCATTTTTTTTATTCAGTATGTGTATGTGGGGTTACAATAAAACCAGCAATTCTTATATATCAATGGCTGAACTTTGTAAGGCCTAAAATTTTTAACTCCTGGTGATTAAATACAACAAAGATGATGTATCAAAGCTTAAAACACATTTCTATTCCCTTAATGTACTGCTATTATTTTAAGACCTTTGTTATGATTAATTCTTCATTTTATTCAAAAAGTTACACCAAGAATAAAAACAATCTCAGTTCTTTTGCTGCAATGAAATACTTGATACTTGTGCTGGTTACTTCCAGATAATATTATTCAGAAGTTCTTCTATGCCATGCTATAATTCACTTTTTTTTTTTTTTCTGATTGTCTGCTGACAAATTTACTCCAAAGAGAAGCTGTAAGTAATCAAAGTTTTAGAAATACAATTAATTTTTCTGTGGTAATATTGTAACCTTAGTCATTTTATTCTGAAAGACTCCTGACATTTCCTTGAAGGAAGAACCAATATGCAGTGAAAGATTAAGGGAAGAATAATGACCTGGATGCAGCATAACCCCTGAAAATTGTTTTAAACCACACATTTTTTATTACTGCTCTCTCTCTCTCTCTCTCTTTTTATCTCTAACACAGAAGTAAGGATCACTACATCTTCATTTCAATTAAGTAAAATTCATAAAAGACCTATACACATCATCATCATCATCATCATCCCAACACTAATTCCCATCTATGAGAAGGTGAGACAGGATCCACACACAAGAAATGATAAAAGGCAAGACTGGGAGAACTATCAACAACAATACACACATGATTTTTTCCGATGACCTTGGCTGTTCATACATGTGAAAGCCTTTCTTCATTTGCGATGACCTCTATAGTATGTTTTTTGTAATGCGATGAAGATCCCTAACCCCTTTCAGCTCAGTTGATGGATAAGTTAATCAGATTACTGGGCCAATGTGACTGATAACCAAGAGTCTATATGTGTAAGCTTTTTTTCCTTTGCTGAAGTTTTATTGTAACCTGATGAAGGTCCCTAACCCTATTCAGCTCAGCTGATGGGTAAGCGCAATTACACCCCAGTCTGTGACTATTGCCTAAATATGATCGAGTTCCCCACCTGCGAGTGGTGCAAGGCTAATATATCCAACCTACCCCAGTGAACAGGTTATAGTTATGTACAAGATGTGTGTGTGTGCAATAGTCTCATCCTGGACTCTGACTATGGTGTAAATGTGGCTGAGTTCCTTGTCTGGGAGTACTGTGCAAGGCCAGGTACCAGGATTCTGTCCCCACACAACTCCCATGATAGTACCTCCCAAGGACGATGGTTACCACCCATCTACTACCTAATGAACTACCAACAGCATGCACTGTGGAATAGGACAATCATTCAAGCATCCAGAATCCTAGCTTTACCTTACAATGCACAAATCTGTAACTCAGACCTAACTTAACATATATAAACTATCATCAGCATGCCCAGGGACAAAGGACAACTCAAGCCCACAGAATCTTGGCTTTACCTCAAAACAAGTAACTTCAAGCATACTTGATAACGTATAAAGATTAAAAAGCATACCCAGTGAAATAGGCCATACAATTACTCATGCCTCAAATATTCTAGCTCCACCTCACAACTCATTAACATCACTTAAACTTTTCTTACTAGCAAACATCAATTACTGAAGTAGTAGTCATAGTAGCAGTAATAGTAAAGTAACCTTGGTCTGTCTGACCAAGCAGTCATCAACCGCAGGCAAGCACCCACCCCTGCAAGACTGTCCCATACAACAAACTAAAGTTCCCTTGCAATGGACAATGCCTCACCGCAGGGAGGTGTGGGGAAGAGTAAGGAGGTTTGGTTTCTGGATGGATGCCACATTTATGGCTCTCCAGGTTAACAGGGACACCACAGTATGCTCCACATCATCGTGTTATTTGGTTGTATGGTTACCACCCAGCATTGTAAATGGTTTCCTGGGTTACAGGAAACCATTAGGATTGTCACTCAGTGTAGAGTCACCTGAGGAAAAAGTAGGCAGCACTACATCAAGTGAGTGGATGATGGTTGCCACCACCTACCACTAACTGTTACACACTGACGAGGAGCCTATGTGTGATGGCACAGTGATCCTAGGAGCAGCAGCTGTGGCTTCCACCAAGGAGCCAAACCACCTCCTACTTCCCTGCATGTCACCATGGGAAGGACTCTGGTGAGGGGCTGTCTATCACCAGGGCATGCCAAGTCCCTACATGGTCTGTGTACAGTACCATACCTGTAAGATGTCCCCACAGAAGCAGTTGCTTACCTTTGGCCGACGGGTCTGCTTGGCCAGACAGACAGGGGTTAAGGAACAGCAACAACAAATGTACACTATCAACATCTTACTATCAGAGTGTTCAAAGTAAAACAGTTCACTAGCAACAACCATAAGGGCCCCAAGAATCCTACCTTCACCTCAACACGTAAAAAACCTACCTTACTGGCATACATCAATTACAGTACTCTAGCAACGTCTCCTTACTATTAGGGTGTTCTAAGTTAGATAAGAATAATTGCCTAGCAAATAAATAAACCACAGTCATTCAGGTGCCCAGAATCCTAACTCCACCTCACAACTTAACAAAATCAAACATAACTTAATAACATATATCAACTAGTACACTTATCAGAGCCTCTTAACTACTGTGTGTTCTAAGCTGAATGAAACAGTTCACTAGCAACAATATAAATAGGCCAAACAGTCACTCAGGCCCCAAGAATCCTAGCTCCACCTCACTATACAAAAACAGAATTCAAATCTAACCTAACACCAACTGTCCATTCACTCATATATTATAAGCAAATGTCTCATTTCCAGAAGGGGTAAACGAAAAATTGCCTACATGTCATCCCATCCTCCACCATCAGGCAGTCTTACCTCCGACATCAGCTGCCGAACATTATTATGTACTAACATAGCACTTAATCAGTTATCCATCTGCAGCCAAATGACTTAGTCCCAAACGCAGGTGACCACAAACAAATTACCTACACATAATCCTGTCCTCCACCATTAGGCTGCCCTTCCCACAACATCAAATATTAATTATTAGAACAGTTACCTGTTTTGGTACATATGACATTTTCTACTTTATATGCTATCTCCTGGCAACATTATCCACCTCATGACTTATGAAACTGGTGGGGTTAGATACTGCCTTCAATAAGTCCTTCACTACTAGAATATTCTTCTAATCTGAGAATGTTACCTTAACATCAGCAAGAATGTATAAGTATAAATAGGAGTTTGATACAGCCTTCATTAATCCCTTCTCAATGGTTGTCTCTTAAGCCGAGTAGAAGTTTGTTCCGCAAGAGTATTAAAATAATCATCATCATCATCATATAATCCTGTGTTGCCCCATGAGAAGCGTAGAGGCCCAGGGCAAGGCAAGTTGGTCCTGACATTTAAGATGAGAGTGACCAGCCTCAATCATCCCTGAGTGGAATTACGTGAGCAATAAACCCCAGCCATCCCTTGGATATAAACGTGAACCAGCTCAATCTGATTGAAGCACCTTAATTACCCACTAAACCACCAGGTGCCATAGTTTGGTTATATGGTTACCACCTACTGTAGTAAATGGTTTCCTGGTGAGCAGGAAACCATTTGGCTTGTCACTCAGTGTAGAAGTCACCCGCAGATAGAAGGAAAGAAAGACAGAAGAGGAAGGAAGGAAAGACAGAAGAGGAAGGAAGAGAGGAAAGGACAGTCACCTGAGAGCAGCACTACATCGAGTGAGTGGATGGTAAGCGCCCCCACCTACCACATATAACATAATATATAATATAATAATAATAATAATAATAATAATAATAATAATAATAATAATAGAATGATAAAAAAAATAAGGGTTTGATACAGCCTTCACCAACTCCCTTACAAATCAGAGTCCTCCCCTAAGCTGAATAAAAGAGTTTGGTTGCAGAACAAAAAAGCATCACGAGTCAAGCTTAAGAGGTTGATACAAAAATGATCTCCCCCATAAAAGAATTACTGTACCATCTAAAACATTAATAACTACAGAATATCCTAAACTGCAGCCAATTTTACCAAAGAAAACATTTTGTTTTTAGAAGTTAATACACATTGTGGGCACTGCACAAGTGGCCAACTAACTGCAGCCAATTTTACCAAAGAAAATATTTTGTTTTTCTATCTATCTATCTATTGCCAGACGCCATAATCCCATAAGGGGTGGCCATTTGACTTTGAGTTATTTGTTTTACAGGGAGGGGCACTAACCCTCCACCAACCCACTTGCTGACACGTAGGGAGCACGTATGGTTTGGTTATATGGTTACCACCCAGCGTTGTAAATGGTTTCCTGGCTTACAGGAAACCATTTGGCTTGTCACTCAATGTAAAGCCACCTGTAAAGGAAAGAAAAGCAATAAGAAGTGACAGGAAAGATGGGAGAAATAGGAAGAGAGGAGGGGAAAAGAATGATAAAGGCTAAGGAAGAAGTAGGCAGCACTACATCAAGTGAGTGGATGATGGTTGCCACCACCTACCACTAATTTTGTTTTTACAAGTTAATAAACATTATGGGCACAGCATAAGTGGCCCACTAATTGCAGCCAATATTACCAAAGAAAACATTTTGTTTTTACGAGTTAATATACGTTATGGGCACTGCACAAGTGGCCCACTTTCATCAGCTGAAAACAGACAGTAATTACCACCTAAAATATTCTTAAATGCAGTACAGTATATCCTAAACTGCAGCCAGGTATACAAGTTGTGGTCTTCTGTGGCTTTGGAGAGTTCCTAACACCTCTTTCTTAGCAATTTATTCTGTACATTACACCTCAACATCCTCTTACATGTTACTGATGCATACTACATGGATATTCAAATAACATACAGGACAATGTACAGATATAATAGCAATAAGGAAAATAAATAGCTAAGAATGAGGTGCTGTGAAGCCTCGATGCCACCTATAATTGACCCCAACATCAACTACTACACCGTCAAGTACCAAAGTCCATTTACAGATGCTTCAATATAACGTGATGGACAAAGGCTTATATTATCACCCACAGATTAATTATAAAATGTACCTGAGTCCACAACATCACATTACACAAGAATCCAGCCATGAAACAGCAGCAGGAGAGCTTGACATTGCTGGACTCATGGATGCTTTAATATAGCATAGGGGACAAAAGCACAAATTACCACCCAAGAAAGACAGGTAAGCTCTTTTTACTCTAACTTGCCCTATTTTGCAATCTCTCTATCTTGAAAGCTGAGTTGTTAAAACAGATTAAGCACTAGAATATGATGCCAGTCACGAAGAAAAACAGCAGTCTTTCTGTCAATGAGTTATGTGGAGTACAATCTAAAAATGGACAAAAATCTGGACCAAGTTAAAGAGAAAAAACTTTAATATGCACCTCACGCCAAAACATCACATTAAACGTCTATGAATCCAGCCTTGAAATTGAGGCAGGAGAGGTGAATGCACTTTAGTACTGATTGCACATTACAGGAAATACTATCACAAGATGCCTTTTTTACCTCACACTTCAAAAACCTGCCACATTTACACACATACTGGGTAAGAGCAGGTCACTTCCCCAAAGGATAAGTGGTGTTCCTCAGTCCTAAGAATTATCTGGCTTTCAGGATACCATAAGGATATTTACAGAACAGTTGCCCACCCACGTCAGCTCGGTATATATTCTTTTCACTCTAACTTGGCCCAGATTTTCTTCCTCTTGCAGAGTATTTCATATACCTCAGTGGGAGAAACATCTATACTACAGCTCAACACCCTTTCCACAGCACTTTGTCATGACTAGTATCAAACTGCAATGTTAATCCACTGCCAAAACTCAGCATTCAAGATGAACAGATTACACTTTTAGGCCAAATTACAGTATGATGAGTATAACTGGCTGTCGACAGCATTTTGGGCCAATCAGCCTATGCAGCCATATTTTTTGCTAATATTGCAAATACAGGTCTACTTCACCTACATCACCATCATCATAACCAAGCATTATAATTCTACTATGTGTATATACTGTACAACTGCAGACATAATACTGATACACTTAATAATGATAAATAACATGGTGAGCAATGTTTCTGAAACTGATTAATGTGATCTTTGCAGCCCAATACACCTATCAGAATAATGAGTGAATTTCATATTTGTTCAAAAAATAACTGGGGTAATATATATTTTTTCCTAAGTAATTTAACATTAACATTCAGCACAAAATTATTCATCACCATCACTACCTAACCTATCTTCAATAATAAACTACAATGCAATTCTCTAAGAGTGAAATGACTGTGATCAGAAGGCTTTTGGATTTTTTTTTTTTTTTTTTTGAAAGATGGCATTGTGTCATTACTATAAATTATATGTACACACATTCACCTGCTTGACATTTTCAGTAATCACTTTATCTATTAAATAATTTATCATCTTGCAGTCATGGTTTTGAAAGTTCTGGAATGAAAATGTGACAATGTGCAGTCGTCATTTTTGGTGTGCAAGGACAGTATAACATCACAAAAAGTGGGAAAATTATCCTTGTGGGTCAGAGTCCACCTTGAGGGAGCTTGGGTGACTGTAAGCTACTGCAGCATTTCTTAAACCTTAATTCTGACCATGGAAAGCACACCAAGAGTTTCTTTCTTGGTAATAAATATATTCTTTCAAAACTAAAAATTCTTTTGGAAACTGGTGTTTTTGTAAACCAGACACTCGAAATTGGGGAACTGCATTGTACTGCATCATCATAATCATCATCATCATCACCATCTAACCTACACTACCAGCATAAACCATCTACTGTACACTAACTCAAAAAAAGTATCCATGCATAATGTGTCAATCATGGAGACTGAATTATCATTCATTCATTCATTATCCAATCCTATGTCGCCCCACAGAGGAGCATAGGAGCCCGGGGCTAGTCAAGTTGGTCCTAACATTTAAGATGAGAGTGACCAGCCTCACTCATCCCTGAATGGCATTACGTGAGCAATAAACCCGTACCATCCCTTGGATATAAACCTTCACCGGTTCAATCCGACTGAAGTGCCGTAATTACCCACTAAACCACCAGGCACCCAAATTTGGTTATGTGGTTACCACCCAGCGTAGTAAATGGTTTCCTGGTGTACAGGAAACCATTTGGCTTGTCACTCAGTGTAGAGTCACCCACAGGAAGAATGACGAGGAAAGAATGAAGGCAAGAAAGACAGAAGAGGGAGTGTAAAGTCACCGGTAGGCAGAAGGACAAGGAAAGAATGAAGGAAAGACAGAAGAGGATTGAAGGAAAGAAGGATGGAGGAGAGGAAAAGGCAGACACCCGAGAGCAGCACTACATCGAGTGAGTGGATGGTGAGCGCAATCACCTATCAAATGAGACTGAATTAACTAAAAACAAAATGAAAAATCATTTTAAGTGAGGGGAATGTGCAAGAAAGATATACTTTCTTAACAATTATTAAAAATAATGGTAAAGACTACACATACATATCAGAATGTGTATGTGCTTATAGAGAGCAGTTGTTGTTTGTAACTCCAGTCTGTCTGGATGAGTAGACCCATCAACTGCAGGCAAGCAGACACCCCTGTAAAGCAGTCTCATGCAGTGAACTGATGTTCCCTTGCAGATGACAGTGCCTCACCAAAGCAAGATGTGGGTTAGAGTATGGAAGGTTGGTTCCTGGATGGAAGCTGGATTTGCATCTCTCCACCCAGTTAACATTGGCATTAAAGTAGGCTCCACACCATTCCGTTTTTGGTTCTACGGTCACCATTCAGTGGTTTAAATGGAGGAAACAATTAGGCTTGTCTTTCAGTACAGAACCACCTTAAGTGGAATGAGCAATGAAAAATGACAGAAAAGATGGGAGAAACAGGGAAAGAGGAGGGCGGACACAGGAAAAGAATGATAAAGGTGAAGGAAGAGGTTGAATATGAAATTACAGCAATGAAATCCTAGAGCTGGGTATTAGATTATGGCACTAATTCAGGAAGAGTGAATATTACAGGCAAGGGATCTGAAATAGCAAGAAAGGATGAAGAAATGAGAAACGGTAGAAGAAAAAATATACATACTGTATATACATAGGCGAGACACAATCAAGATAAGATTTGACAGTCTCATACTTTCCAACTTTTTACCTCTTGGCTATGTCATGTAAAAATCAAGATTTCCTAGCACTTCCTCTTCAGCAATTTATTCCACTTCTTGCACCTTAACAGGAAGAGACAATGTAAGACTAAGGGAATTTCCTAATACCTTTTCCTTGGCAACTCATTCTGCCTCTTAAACCTTAATATCCTCTTATATATTACTGATGCAAATTACATTGATAGCAAATTACATTGATAGCAAAAGTACAGTTTATAAATTGATAGTGGAGAGAGATGCTTTCGTGTGGTGGCACCAATGACATGGTGGCTCCACTGCCAAGTTATACAATGTCCTTCAACCACTTCCCCGTCCCCTGGAAAGAGGATGGTGGCCTGAAGGATGGAAGCTTCAGCCTGCAGTCTATTGGGTTCATGTTTCAGATGAACCTGGGGCTATGACTATTAAATGGACAGAACTATTAATAGATATGTAGAGCATATACTTGGGCCAATACACAGACAGTATACTGTTAACTTCTATCCCTGTGCCCAAAATTCTTCTTGCTTTGAGATCTATTCATCTGTTGTCAGTCTACCTATCTGCCTGTCTTTCTATCTGTCTGCCTATTAGTCTGTCTGTCTGCCTATCCATATACAGTACTTTCATAATGAGTGTCTGAAATTCTGGTTACTTTGGGATACGTCTGTCTGTCTATCCATCTATCTGCCAACCTATTTATTTGCGTGGCTATCTATCTGTGTCTATCCACCATACACAGTACTCATTAACGGTTCTGAGTTTCCTAATTTCCTGTTACGTTGGCATCAATCTGTCTATCTATCTGTCTTTGTCTGCTGTGTCTGTCTACTCATGTCTACATTTTTATCTATATGTCTATCTACTTGCTTATCTATCTGCCTATCTTTCTATCTACCTATAGCAACATGCCTGAATCCCTGAGAAGGTGCTCATGATCAAATTGCCTCTATATCATTCAGTCCTATGCCACCAGGCTGCCTTCCCTCCTAATCACATCACCACCATTCATATATCTCTCCACACCATCTACTTGGCCTCCCCCTACCTCCTGCCATCCACCTCACTCACATACACTCTTACCCAGGCTCTTATCTCTACTAAAATCCATCATCATTATCACCTAGGCTTCTTCTTCCCACCTGAAGACAGAATGAGTTAGGGTCCAGAGGGCAAGAAAAACTGATAGGAGAAACTAACCAAAAGTCTGTCCAACTAAATGGGCCACACACACAATCACTCATCATTCACACACATGGAATCCTGACTCTATCACATACTGTATTAATATACATCCACACTTCTGCACTTCAAACCACCAACATATCTGCTATAAAGAGTGTCATGAGGGTGGTAGAGAGGGATGCCTTCAAGTGGTGGAACTGATATTATAACAGATTACTATGCATGTGTCCCTCAGCTCCCACTCTATCTACCCAACTGAGGATGGAGGACTGCAAGAGATGGGCACCTTCTGTCTGCAGTCCACCAAGTTCATATCCAGATATGCCTAGAAACAACCACAACAACAGCAGCAGCAGCAGCAATATGTATGTCTACATAACCTCTTGGCCTAACCATAATATTCACTTCGTTCACATGAAAGTTATCCTACAACAACAACAACAATGACAACAATGTCATGTCTGTATAACCCCAGGGCCACAACTACAACTGTACATCATGGCAACACCAAATACAAGGAAGCAAATTGTTCAAATCTTTGAGAATACACTATAAATATTTCAGAGGCTGGCAAAGGGTGAAAACAGGTACCGTAAATGAACTGCTGTAAGAGTTCAGTATGGGGTTGTGGATGCCTACATCAAAGCAACTGGCATGAATTATACTACAATGTGCAGTGCAGTGCCTCTAAGTGCAGTGTTATCACTAAAAGCCCATCTATACTTCATTCACTTGAACTTGGCAGATATTTCTCATCCATTCTTGCACTTTAAATTGGTGGAGGTTTTTATCCTTTTGCATCTTAGTTCCTGTAGTTTAGTGGAACACTAAGATAATACAGGTACTTTGGCCCTGCATACTTTCCATAGAACTTTTCATGACTAGCACCATATTCTACTGTTAATCTCATCTCACAGTTCAGCATTCAAGATGGAGAGATGGCAATATGATGCCTAGTTAAAGTGAACAGAGTATAGCAGTGTGTCTACAGTATCTACACTCACCTATTGTACTGTACAGTACCTGCTCTCATGATGTTGGATGGGGAAACCTTTGCATGGTGCCACCAATAAAACCAGGCAACAATTACACAAACGTCCCTGAACTACCACTGTGCTCCACAAGGAGGCTGGTGGACTTCAGGAAAAGGGTAACTTCACCCAGCAGTCCACCGAGTTCAGGTTCAGATAAGCCTGGGACCACAAAAAAACAAGAAAACAACCTGTCCTCACCCTTTGCCAGTATCAATACTCCAGTGTATTTATCATTAATTGACTAACCAAATTAACTGAGGCTCTGCTTCCTCTCAAGGGATCCTCATATTAAAGTTGGCCATGGTGCAGCTGATTTGTTTTTCTTGTGGGATGGGAACTAAACAAAATGCCAAACAAGCTAATTACTTCCCAAAACTTGATGGAAATATGCATACATAAATACAGTATACAGTAAAACTGTAATGTGATTTAGTGGATCTTCTCAACCCTGATAAATATCCTGAACCCCTTTCAGCACAGCTGATTACCGAGTGTTGTCAAACTGATTGGTTGATTTGACTAGAAACCAAGGAGACTCATTCCTACCCTATATCTAAGGCCCATGAAAATTCAAGTAACCTCAAACTGTGAAATGAGGCAAGTTCCATCAGATGAAAACAGACTATATGACTGTATGAGTACCTCTCACTATACTGGAATATATCACTATCTATCTCCATGATGTCTGTCCTCTGCCCTCAGGCTGCCCTAACTCCAAATTACACCACCCTCATATACATACAGGCTGAGATGTGGCCATCATCCAGCCCTCTTAAGTTACCAGAAGAGGCTGGGTCACTGATGCTTGTCCAAAATGTAACACAGCACCCCATACTACTAAGCATATTATGGAAGACTGCACTGCACACAATCACCTATGCCAACAACACAACATACACTCCTTGAGAGCTCTGTGGGAAAGCCCGGTCTTGGCCATGGCCTTCCTTAGGGACTCGGGGCTGTTCGGCCAGAATGCCTAGGGAACTACTACTATATATCGCCCCACCTTCATATCCTCAATCTCCCCTTTTCCCTCTCTCCCTGTAACTTACACCACCTTCATTCTTACTACTTATACACTCCATTCTTGGTCTCCCTCTCCCCCCCCCCCACTCACTCCTTGCCAATCTCTCATTCTCCAGTCTCTCCACAAGGACAAACATCTCTGGATACTCCTAACAGTTTTTAGCAAATCCACATCAACACCACAACATGCCTTCACTACCTTGCGTATCTGTCTCTCTCTCCACATACCTCCACATCCTCCCCATCCACAGCACTATCACAACATTCTCCAAACATCCTCATTGGTCCGTTTGTTTCTCCATGTACTTCTACATGAAAAGATACACTTACACAAACCTACATACATGCACTTATACATACACACGAACACCACAACACTCTCTTTCTCGTTTTTGTCTGTCTGTCTCCCCATATAACTCTACATGCTCCCCTAACTGAACCTAGCCTAACCTATCCATCTATCTATAGCCTGATACCCTAATCCCGAAAAGGGTGGCCGCAGACAAAATGCCTCCAAGTCACTCTGTCACCCACCATCCGACTGCCCTCCCCCCAACTCACTCCCCCCTCCCTCATATACCCCTCAACTCCATCCCTCCACCTCATCCTTGGTCTCCCCCACCCTCTCCCTCCCACCACTTCACCTACATACACCCCCTTAGCTTCATAGAATTAACCTAATGATACTCAAACCTTGCCTAATCCAACCTAGAAAGTGAAAAAAAATATATTAACCTAACCAAACTTTACCTAACCACAATACTCCACAGAACTCCATATGCTTCCCTAGCTAAACCTAACCTAACCTAATCAGATTTTTACAGAATTAGCTTAATAGCTAAATTTAACCAAACATACCCCAATCTAGCATTTAAAAAATAAAACTAACAAAAGATAACTATACCTAACCAAAAAGCTCCAACCAATTCCAGATAACAGAAAGTATACTGTACTGTGCTCCGGCAATAGGATTAACTTGAGACAAACAGAAAATGACTACATTTATGTCCATTTATGTCAGTTATATTATGCTGAACTGAATTAAACTGAATTATTAGTTCCTATCACTAAAGTACCATCACTCATATAGAACTAACTGAAAACGGGGATTCATTACTGAGTATTGTATGCAGCATAAGATGATGAGGAATGACAATAAATAAATAAGTAAATACATAAAGCAAAGGTAAGATATGACAAAGACAAGCTAACTAATTTGAATTATGGATTCCAAGCACCAGTTATAAAAAATCAGACGACACTAATTCACATCTAAGATACATTACAAAGTACTGTATTAGAAACAGCTAAAGAGAGTGACAAATGATAAGGTTAAAGAAAAAAGTAAATTAAAACAAGGGATGACATAAGCAAGACAAGTCATGACACAGCCAAGAAAATCAATGAGGTTGGAAAATATTAGACTGAATATTGTGAAAACGACCAACGCAAGCTAAAATCAAATCAAATTAAATGATGTAAAGAAAAGTCTTGGATTCACTTACACTAAAAGAAGGGGATGGTTAACATGAAGAAATGAACCACAGTTGTATGTCGGAAATAATCTGATCCAGCTTATCAATATAAACGAGACTAAACACAGCATTAAAAAAAAATGAGCAAAAAAAAAAAAAAATGAATATAAAAATAAATAAAATGAAATTGTAAAAAAAAAAAAAGTCTAAGATTTGCTTTATGAGAGGGAGAGAGGGAGAGAGAGAGAGAGAGAGAGAGAGAGAGAGGGANAAGAAGGAGAGGAAGAGAAGGAATAAGAGGGGTAGTAAGAGGAATAAGGAGGAAGATAAAGAGAAAAAGGGGGAGGGGGGGACTGAATGGTGCAAGTAACCATTGGATCTATTACACAAAAAAATATTGATTCTGTACTATTTTGGAGGTAAATACTGTTACCCACTCACTATACAATAAATAACTTTAAACAACGTGAAGAACAGTCTGGGACGTACTTATAATAACAGCTACAAGCAAGGGACAGCCTTGACAAAACAAGAACTGAATGATTATAAGAAATCAGATCCATTATGCATGATACTTATTTGATACAGGTACAGTAGTAAACATAATTATAGTTACTCATTTGCAACTAAAAACAGTGAAAAATTACTTTTAAAATCAAGCATTACTATTCTCCGTAACTCAACACAATTCTCAAAATACAGTGTAAGTTTCATTATTGTTTATGCTGAATGTGGATCAATATTACTCTCTGCAGTTGTAAGTATGAGCAAAGTTCACTGACAATCCTCTACCAGCACTGTGTCCAGCCCTCCATATATATATTTCTCATTCCTTCCCATACTAATAAAATAAAAATTCATGTAAAATTTCCATCTTTCTAATTCCTCCCCAAATGAATGAGCATCTTCCTTTTCATTTTCTTTCGTTGTGTGTTTAATACTCCTGTCATATAAAAATGGTTCATGTAACACTTTCATGGTGTTTCATATTACTATCACACAATAGTTCATATAACACCTTGGTGGTGCTTCATATTACTATCACTACCTAAATTAATTCATTTAACACAAGACAAAAATACTCTGCAGTTCATTTAATACTTCTGTGGTGTGCATCATATTGCTATCACAAAATCTGTCCATGTAACACTTCCCATCACATAGTACTGTTCCTGTAATTCTCTTTTGTTGTGTGCTTAAAGCGGAGATCAAACAAAAATAATTCAAGAAACACCATCCACTGACAAAGCCAGCAGAGAAATGTCAGTAAACTTTGCATTATGGCTGTGCATTACCCAAACAGCTAATAAAAAAATCATCAATCACAATTTCCATTAAGTTATTGCAGCTACATGAAGAAAACATACCCTAACAGAAGCTTTACATCATCATCATCACCATCATCATCAAGAGCTCTTTCCCCATTAACATTACACATCCAAAAGTAATTCAGGTGTCATACTCTAAGATGTTTTGGATGTTTTGCAGCAGTTCTTCCTTAGTAATCTATTTTGCACATTACACCTCATGATTCTCTTTTGTGTTGCTGGTGCTGAATATGTAACTGTTAAAATGATGGAGAATGAGAGACTGTCTAGAAGTGCATGAGTGAGATGAAGAGGGGTAAGGGGCAAGGGGAAGAGGAATGGGATTGTAAGAGTGGACTGAGAGACTGACATGGAGAGTATGTGTGAGAGGAGGAGGAAAGTAGGGAGAGGGGGCTACCAAGAATGAGATTCAGGGATAGGGTGGAGAGGATGGAGATTGAAAGACTGGCTAGGAGAAAGTATGAGAGTGAGGTGGAGTGGGAGCAGAGGGAGGGTGAGATTGAGGATAAGATGGAGGGGTGGTGTGGAAAGGATGGAGGATGAGAGTGACTAGGAGAGTGTATATGAAAGAGGCAGATGGGAACACCAAGTATGAGGTGGAGGGATGGAGCAGAGAGGTACAGGGGTATATGAGAGAGGGTGGTGTGAGTTGGGGAGGGGGCAGCCAGATGTCAGAGAACAGGTTAATATGGAGGCAATTCATTCATGGCCACCCCTTACCAGAATAAGGCAACTGAGAAGAGAAACAGACAAATAGCAAATAATACAAATAACATACATGATAACACTAATGTGATAATTATGTGCTAAATAAATCACTAAGAGCTGCTACAAAGCCTCCAAGGCCACCTACAATACATCAAACAATCCTAACCTACTGCCTGCTAGAGCTCTTTCACATTAACTTGACCCAGAATTTCATCCTTTTGCAGCTTGATTTTACATTTACATAGCTCAATGACAAGAAAAGTACTGAGGTATGTGCTGTGCAGTACTTCAATACACGAGATGCTATATTTGTGTCTTAGTGTAGCATCTGCTGTGCAAGCTCCATTATGTGTGTTATGTTCAATCTGTGTTCTAGTGTGGCATGTGTTGTGCAGTGCCCCATTATGTGTATTACATTGTGTGAGTCTATGATGGCAGTATTAATAATGAATGGTTTCTTGGGTTACAGTAAACCATTTAGCTTGACACCCAGTGTAGAGCCACCTGAAGGCACCAGCACATTCAGTGAGTGGATGGTATTTGCCCCCACCTACTACAAAAGCATTTTATGTTCATTTAATGTACAAAATAATTCTGACTGTGAACTGCATGCCTGATGAGGAAAATCAATTCCTTGCCATCTAAAACACTTACAATTTTACAATTTCACTTTACCTACAAAGCTACATAGTTCAGACAACCTAACTGTCAACAAACAGACAGGTTGGAGTGCCTGAATTCACTGGACCACCTGGGGTCTGTCTGTTGCTATGGTTGGCTAAACTATGCACTGGTGTTGGATGGGGTGAATTCTTTATCTTGTAAATTTCTAGATGGCAAGGTAAATATTTTTTTGCATATACAGTATTGGCATGAACTTCACAGGCAAAACAATTCTGCATATCAGATATACTAAATGCTTTTGTGGTGGATGGATGTGCCTGCCATCCATTCAAGAAATGTACTACTGCCTACAGATGACTCTATAAACTGGGTGAAAAGCCCAGCAAAATGGTTTACTGTAACCCCCCCCCCCAAAAAAAAAGTTGCCAATGTATTCTGTCTTCAACTGCTCCCACTAACACAAGTTTGCCTTATGGAGTCTGTTTTACTGCACTTATGGTGCTGAAGAGGAACTCCTCTATGTGATGACACTGATATAACCAGGTGGCTCAACCACTTGGTAATACAAATGTTCCTCATAATCCTACCTATCCCCCCAAAAGGGAGAGAGTGGACTGCTAAGGTCAGCCTGCAGTCCATCAAATTCACATTCAGATGAGCCTAGGGTTGCTGTTGGTTGCACAGTACCTCCCAAATCAGATCATTCCATTTCCAAAAAAGTCCACATTCCAAAATATTTTTTCATGATACAGAGAGTGCTGATATATGTCCTCACATATGGTATTCAGTGCATATATGAAGACAGTTCTTCAGTAAATATGTTTAAGAGCAGATGACAAATCTTTGCAAGGTACTTAATTATTTACTGTTCATGGTGTTCTAGACTATTTGCTTCTGGATTCATTTCTCATGGCTGACATTACGGCTGCACTATTCAAAAGATTCCATTTTCCATAACGCTTTTGGACCCAGGAATTTTGGAATTGAGAGGTTGTACTGCACTACCACTACTACTAACGTACTCTTAAACAGTTCACATGCCTACCATCAACATAAAAGAAATACAATCCCATCTTACCTCTTTCAAGGTGTAGGGTCCTGAGGCTAGACTATTGTAGTCAAATACATCATTTGGTGGTATTAAAAAAAAAAAAATCTCTTGGTATTCAAACCAATGCAATTCTGCCACTCCAACTGGGGTGTTCTGATCACTCGACCACCTTTTCTGGCCACACACCCTTGCTGGCACCAACTTGTGTCGTAGTAGGATATGATGTATGGTGAATTAAGTGCATGCAGGGCAGTGTACCACAGACAGAAATGTGTTTGGGAGAGCATGCTGGCCTACTCTCCATGTTAGTGGCACTCTGAAAATGGTCAGCAAAGGGGGATGATCAGGAGCTAGACCTGACAGCTAGTGAAACAGGAGCTCTAGCTTTCCCCATCACTAGCTTTCCCATCCTCCTTGAAGTACTGCCCTGATTGGCTGGAGCTACAGCCTACTCCCCACAGTAATTAATAATAATACTAATAAATAATAATTCTTTTAAGCACCAAATCTTTCTGAGGATTTCACTGCCACTTGAAAATTTCATCTGTCTTGAACCACACTAACCATGGGTCTGGGTTTGGTTACAGGTGTCTGAAGAGAGGACAGACTGCAGATAATTCCAAACCAGGACCAAGCTATGCTGACAGAAGAGCCCAACCCTCCCATTCAGCGGCTACTTTGGGGCTGCATGACTTTGGGTCCAGGGATTACCCGCCCATACCACGCTCAACCAACTCAGCTGCCGGGACGATGATACTTCCTCACAACCACAAGCTTCAGCCTGGCATCCACTGACTTACAGCCCTGATGGAGCAGGTACTGTATGCCATTGCACTTGACCTGTAAAGGGAAATCAACATCATCATTTGGGATCCATCAGCTTACGGTTCTGTTATAGCAGGTTCTGTGCTCCAAAGTGCCAATGCTCTCAACCTGTAAAGAAAATGACCACCACCACCACCATTTGGGATTCACCAGCTTATGGCTACGAACGAAGCCACGGTTCCTCTCAAGGAATCCCCATGTTGGGGTTGGACATAGTACAACTGATGTTTTCTATGGAGTGGAAGTTAAACCAAGTGCCAAAAACAGCTAATTACTTCACTATAGTTACTGGAAGCTGGTGGAAAAAAAATAAATTTGATATGTGTAATAAGATATGCAACAAAGTTTCAGCTTGGACTCTGACTTTATGTACAGTCACCCAGAAGAAGGATCATCATGTGGCTGTACTAGTGACTGAATGTTTCCTGCCTGAGAGTCATGGCTATGTGGCTAATTACCAACCTTCTAGCCACATTTCACTCTAATGGTATTACTTTACCTCAAGGGGTTCATGGCAGCCACCCATATACTGCCTCAAAAATCAGTTTTACAGGTAACAATTAATACTTATTAGAAAATACTGTATTTTGCATTTTACTGTGTACAGTACTTAAAAAAAAAAAAACTTACTGAATATGGTACAACAATTAACTTACCAAGGAGGGTTCTGGAAGACTGTGGATATCAAGCTTTTCTTTTGGACCTATATATTCTATTCATGGGGAAGGCACTAGTCTCTCCTTTGGATTAAGGTAGAAGTATTGTGGTAGCACAAATCATCATCAACTTCCCAACCTTATTTCTGTCACCTAACAATGGGGTAATGCAGAGTTCTGAAAACACAGAAAAAAAAAATATGATACATGGGCAATCATCATCATCATCCAAGCCTCATTCATGCAACCTAAGGATGGGTTGACACACAGTTTAGAGAGCAAAGAAAGAGAAAACATGATAAAGAGAGAAAAATCATCATCATCATGACCTTAATTTTCTTACATGAGGATGAGGTGAGGCAGGGTTCGGAAGGAAAAAAACGATATAGAGGACATAATCAAGAGCAAGCCCAGTCTGTTCCATCAAACATCAAAACCTATCTGTCTATCATCAAAACCTTTTTTGCCCCACCAGTGCAGCAGACAAGGGCAAGGTCTCTTTGTTAAAAATTTATGGCAAGACAGACCACTGGCTTTTTCCTACACAAGCAACATTTCCAAGCCACCCATCAGACCCCAAATTGGCCACATCCATTGGGAATGCCTTTACCCACTAGACCACCAAGTTACATCATTGCCACCCAGTGCAGTAAAAATGGTTTCCTGGGTTGAAGGAAGCCATCTGGCTTATTACTTAGTGTAAGGTTACCTGCAGGTAGCATTACAGTACAGTGAGTGGGTGGTAAACTCTTTTGACAATAACTAGACCCAAAAACTGCCATCCTTCCATACTGAATGCTGAGTTACAACATTAGATTAACACTATGGTATAATGCTGACGACGAAGAATTGCTATGAAAAGCACGTAGAGCTGCATCATTGTCTATTTCTTCCACTGAGATATTATTATGGGAAATGAGCTGCTAAAGGATAAAAATGACATCAAGAATTAGTCATTGAGCAGACACATTACATGAGTATTGTGGCAAAGAGAGTGAGGTGGTCTGGCAAGTCTGGGAGAGACTCATATGGGAGGGAAATGGTTTCATTATCTGGCTGTAAGCATTTAATGATAGTACGGTACTGAATTTGGAAAATTTTTTGGTAACTGGAGGGTGGCCATAATTATGATGAAATGGACGGAAGAGCTACCAATAGTGTTTAATGGCATTCTGGTAACATGGGGGTGGCTATAGGGGTGATGTAATACTGTACAGTAAGTTGTTGCTATTACTGAGTAACCCTGATGTCTGGCTGAGCAGACCTACCAACAATAAGCAAGCAACTGCCCCTGCAGGACCATCCCATGTGGTGATTCAACATTCTCATATGGCAGACAGCACCTTGTCACAGTGGTTTTCAGATGGATGCCGCATTTCTGTCTCTCTACATGGGCATCAAACAATGCTACATATCACCCATTTATTTGGCTAGGTAGGTACCACCATGTATAAGAAGTGGTTTCCTGGGTTACAAGAAACAAGTTTGTCATTTAGTGTAAAGCCATCTGCGATGGGAAGAGGAGTACCAGTAATAAAAGTGACTGGAAAGATGAGAAAAATAGGAAATGAGGAGGACAGACACAGAACAATAATAACAGAGGTGAAGGAGGAAAAGGGCAGCACTACATCAAATAAGTGGATGATGGTTGCCAACACCTACCAAGGATATAGTAGGCTGAAGGGTCAAACAAAGAACTTTGAACTTAGGATTGACCCCCCCCCAAAAAAAATCTGTTACAGAACTGCACTTCCTTAGATTTTTCTCATTTATGTAGTAAGCTCTCGATTATGTCATCGCATTTTCCGGACCAACGCAATATCCGGCATTGCTGGCTCGGCTCTATTAAAGCAATATCTGGTGTTGAAACGGGACGTAACCAATGGTTCTATGCAATATCTGGCATCAAGGCTTATCAACCGGGTCATAAGCAGAAGCCAACTGGTGCCCAAGAAAACCCCGAAAAACACCATCCAATGAGAATGCCCACTACATGCCAGCCAATCAGAATCCATCATGGAAGCAGCTCATCCACTGCGCCGAACACACCACCACACTTAATTCTCACTCGTGAATCTCGTAAAGACATGTCTATGCGCTCCGCTCTTCTGACCGTGCAGTAATGAAACCCAAGTGCTGTGACTGACTCTATGCTCAATGTTGTTGCAAAGCTTATGGCCTGTCAGTATCCTACTGTGATCCTCAAATTATGAATGCACATGGAGCAGTAATGTATTGCACAATGTACAACTGTACCCTACATCGATGCCAACACTTGGTGAGGATATACAGTGGAACACTATATACAGTACTGCATTACTGTAGTGAATCATTACTGTATTGTATTTTATGACTAGTTTTCATCTTTTACTCAAGGGAAAGTTTTTAGGATAGAGGGTCAAGACAGATAGTACCACAATCTCTAGCTTGACGCTGAGTGTTGAGCCGATGGGGGGATATTATGCAATATCCTGCGTTTCACTTTATTCGGGGTAGGGCTTGGCTGAATTATGCCGGATAACTGAAAGTTTACTGAACACAAAAAACAAAGTGCGAAGGATATTAGGGATAAAATTCATGCGCTGTATGCAAATGCACTGTATTTCTTTACCAAATTTGTTAATTCCTACCTACATACCAATAGGCTTGGGAAAATAGTTAGCAGAAAATACGAATGGAATTCAAATACAGTACATTATCCTAAAGCACTTTTTTTTTTTTCTATGTCTCATCACTGGCACCATTTTTCGTGAAACATGGATGGAGTGGTTGGTGAGTGGGGTGTGCCTGCAGAAATGGATGAGAATGGCAGTGCTTTAGTGGACATTTGTGCTGGGAGGGGGTTGGTGGTAGCGAATACCCTCTACAGGCACAGAATGATCCATAGGTATACATGGTGAGTGGTGAGAAGAGAGGACGGTGGCATGAATGAACGGAAGGCAATGATTGACTATGTGTGTGTGGATAAAAGGATGAGAAGATGTGTAGTGGATGCAAGAGTATGTAGAGGCTGGGGGTGGACTTTCTGACCACCACTTGGTGGTGGCCAGAATCAGAATCCAAACAAGATGGAGGAAGACAAGAAGGGAAGGACAGGAGGAAGTATTTGTTACATGGAGGGTAGAAAAGTTACAAGAGGATGGAATAAAGGCTGAATATAAAATGGAAGTGGAGGAGTGATTGGGTAAACATAGATTGGAGCAGATGGGGGACGTGGAAGGTGTGTGCAAGGTACACTATTCACAGAAGAAATCTGTGCAGCACGTGAGGTGGTGTGTGGGGTGAAGAGAAGACGAAAGGGGGTTCAGGGAACAGCATGGTGGACTGAAGAGGTGAGAGAGGCTGTGGCACAAAAGAAGAAAGCATATAATGAGTGGATGACGAACAGGGGCGACGAAGAAGCTGAGAGATGGACGAGAGAGTTATATGTAGTGAGGAGTAGAGAGGTGAAAAGATTAGTAAGAGAGAGTAAGAAGAAAGTGGATGAGGAATTTGGAAGGAATTTGAGTGCAAAGTGGAGGGAATGTAAGAAAATGTTCTGGAAGGAGGTAAAGAGAGCTAGACAGGGTGCCAACGAAGTCAGTGGGGGTGTGAAAGATAAAAATGGTAGATTACTAGTGGAGAAGGGAGAAAAAGTCAACAGATGGAGAGAACACTTT
>JAGKTI010006007.1:4364-19838 GCA_018397915.1 Birgus latro
GGTGGGGGTGGGGGGTGGGTATGTGTGTGTGTGTGTGTGTGTGTGTGTGTGTGCAGGAGTGGGAGGAGGAAAACGGAAGAGAGGGAAGCGTTTGGCAGTCCTCGAGTGTATGAGCCTATCTGGATTGCATGGGGGTTCACTTGAAGGTTGAAGAGGATGTATTAGGCTGGGAAAAAGAGATGGATCAAGGTAGAAATGGGTGAAAACTTTTTGGGTTTGAGAGCTATATTAAGCAGAAGATATTAGGAGAAACGTACGCAAAACGACCATCAAAACTGTAAGAGTGGAGGGAGTTGCTAGTTCTTATGAGTTAAGGATATGGAGGAAATGGAGAACGCCATGGTTGTCTGTGTGATGGTGATAGATAGGGGGATGAGAAAGATGGGAGTTTTGGAATTAAGGAAATGGTGGTGGTGTACATAGTAATGGATAAAGAGAAGGCAATAAAAATGTGGAGGGAGAGACTTGGATTTACTGGAGCAGTGCTGGTGTTGGACAGTAACGCATAAAGGAAAAAAAAATGGTCAAAAATAGGAGTTGCTGGAGTGCTGCTGATGTTGGTGTGGGCTAGATATAGATGAATATTAGGGTCAAGAAGTTACAAAGAGTGGAGTAGCTGGGGTGTTGGTGGTGTGGGTTAGCAGAGTATATGGGCTACTGGAGTGTGGTTATGGTGCTGGTTTGATGTAGGTAAAAAGAGGACTATAAAAGGTGAGAGTTACTGGTTATGGTGATGAAGAGGGCTCGAGACAGATAGGAAGAGGGCTAAGACAGATGACAGTTACTGGCGTGTTACAAAAATGGGTAAATTAGTGCTGTAGGAGGTGGTCGTTATTGGTGTGGATGTGCGGGCTAGAAAAGTTATTTTAAAAGTGTTGTGAAAGATGACACTGACTGAGTGCTGGTGGTGTGAGACAGATGTTGGCATATAGAGGTAAAATGTAGGCTGTAAAAGGTGCGAGGTGTTGGTATGATATGGACTATTATATTGGTAAAAGGAGGGCTGTGAACTTGGGAGTAGCTTGGGTGATGGTTGTGTTGGATAGAAATGAACTTGGGAGTAGCTTGGGTGATGGTTGTGTTGGATAGAAATGAGTACAAAGGGGTTGTAAAAAGTGGTAGGGCCTGGTGTGGTGGTGGTGGTGGTGGTGGTGGTGGTGTGGGCTGGGATGGGGGCTGGAGGTCTGGCATTTCCACGTCCATGTTGGTACTGATGGGATTTAGTTTGATGATGGCGGGCTGCAAGAGGTTCGACAGGGATTTACTTCTGATATAAATCTCGGACACCTGCCACAGCTTTCACACTAAATCTACATCACATTTTTGAACGAAACCCTAAACGTTTATTTCCTCCCATCCACTCTTCTCAGACGATACCCTTAACGTTTACTTTCTGCCATTAGTTGGTAAAGGATAATCTTAACGTTTATTTTCTGCCATCTTCTTTGGGTAAGCGATACTTTTAAAGTTTATTTCCTTCTACCTACCTCTTAAACGATAAAATTAACGTTTATTGCACCCCACCTACTTTTCCGAAAATATAATACGGGCTACAAAATAAAATCTTATATTATATCATTCTGAGTTAACGTTACAAGACATGTTGAAAGAAGGTAGCCTGTCTGATAAATAGGAGCTGAGGTATAAGGGACTGAGAGTAATATGGAAAAGAGGTAGGTGTGGATAAATGAATAACGATCTATATGAAGAATTTGGTAATGCTTCTGAATTAGCGAGTATGTATGGGAAGTCTAAGCAGCAAAGGGATTAAGCTTGAGAGACCTAACCTGCTGTCAGAGGCTGGATGAACATTTATAATGCTGAAACGGTAGGAGCATAATTTATTCAAGAAGAACATCAAAGGCTAAGAAAAATATTAACTTGAATCAAAGACAGTAGGGCTGATGAAAAGGAGAGCTTCACACGGAGCATGAAGCTAAAGACGATATTAAAACTGATAAAGCAAAGGTGTAGTCAAGCCCCATTTTCCGATAGTCTTTGTGAAGCCCATACAGCCCGACTGGCTTCTGTACCTTATTGTTGAACTCGCATCCTAACGCCACATGCAGGCTACGCCCATGCAACACGCACAACTGTTTCATAAATGATCAGTAAACTGGTGGTCTGCATATACCTTGGCCGTCACAGGTTAAGCTAGAGGGGCGCATCTCTCGACAAGGTCAGCGTAATTCCGGATCCAGAATCTGTAATACGATCCGGATCGGTCCCAAAATTTAATAGATTCTTCCATGGGACATGGAGTATCTACCCACCAAATTGGTCCAAATCTCTCCTTTAGTTTTTGAGTAATCCTGCTAAAAGAAAGGCAAACAAAAAACAAACAGGGGTGAAAACATGCTCTCCTTGTTCGAGAGAATAATACAACCTAATGTGGCAGCGACAGCGACAAAAAAGGGAAGAGATGAGGACTGGCAAATTATGAGAATAAAACTATAAAAATTGAAAAGAAAAGTAACTGGTATAAGCCAAATAAAGAAAAAGGGTAAAACTAATAAAAATCTGGAACAACAAATCATCAACAAAACCGTAATACCCTTCCTCCTTATCCTCCTTCAATTTTGTACATGGGGTGGGAGGCCTCCAGAAATAGGGATAGAAAAGCACAGAACTTGGAAAACTATAAACAGATTTCCCGGCAAATTAGACCATTTAATCATCAATGAAGTTTTTAGAGGTCTTGGCTTAACAGGACAGGCCTTACGATCCACACAATATATGGGTAAACCAGGAAAGTGTAAGAGGTTAGAAACAACGTGTAAAGTAAAAATTATTGTAGCTAGGAGGATTATACTCATTTCACCTTAACTTGGCAAAGATTTTCGTCTTCTTTGCAGCTTATTTCACATACCTCAGTGACAGAAAAAGACAATACTGTGGCTCTACATAAATTCCATAGCACTTCTTCGTGACTAGTGCCACATTTAAGTGTTAATCAGTTGCTACACCTCAGCACTGAAAATGCAGGGATGGCAATTTTAGGCCAAGTAAGAGTAAAATGACTATAGTAACCTCTTGACTCCGATGGCGTATCTCATGACTATTTTTGCCACCTCTGACCGATCTTAGTCTGACCAGGAGAGATGTCATTATTGAAGGATGTATAATTACGAAAGCTGTATGTACTCCCTAGCTCAAAATTCCCTGCCTTAGTCCAATAACATTATCTGGTATCGGCATAAGTAAAGTAAACATGACGTCATCTGGCTGAACATACAAGAGGTCAGTGGACACCTTAGCCAAATTAGCTCTTTTTGGCCTCGGGTTTTATAAAACTGCTGTCAGCTGGGTGGTAAATTTTCGATGAGATACTGTGATATTTCAATACTATTGAGATTTTCTAGCTTTCTTTATTATTATTATTATTATTGTCATTACCATTATTATTTTTGTTTTTATTGGTTGGGGGGGAAGTTGGCTGTTCCGTGTACCTAGCGGCATTCCAGCGCCTTTAAGGAACCCTCGGATTAACTCTTTAAACATCAGTCAACTTTACCCACCACTGGAAAACCTAATGGGGTGTGAATGTAAAGATTTGTTAATTCTTGAGGGGGAAAATGCAGAAGTGAGGTGATGCTAGGAGCTGAAGCCCATCACCTCTGTATCTGGGTGGACAAGTGGAAGGACCCCCCGCCCTCAGCACCCACTTTCTTGACCTCATTGGTGGCCTGGATTAAGGAAAGCCGCCTTCATCTCCACACTAAGGCTCGTTGGGGGAGATGGCACACTCCCTCACAACACGCGATACCATCTGGCCCCCTACTCTAACCTTCAGTGTTTTTTCTTATGCATTCTGTTTTCTTTAGGATATTTCATTTTCCCCTTCCTGAGTACTCCACTAATGCATTAAGTTATGAATTAATATTTCTGTCGTTTATACAGCTTTAATTTTGCTCTTTCCTTTCGCTTCTATATAAGACAGTCTATTTAATTCTCGTTCTTTCCTCCCCTAAAAAGAGCATATTTTTTTTTCTAAGCCTTGGTGTCTTTTCTTTCTGATTTTTATTTGTTTTTCCCTGGGCGGCTACTTTAATAATGCATTCATTTTAGGGTCAATAGTGCTTTTGTTTATACAGCTCTTATCTTTCTTTACATTAGCCTCCCTTTATTATAAGCAATACATAAAAATTCTTATCACCTCTTTACTCTATGTGCAACATTAATGTAAAATAAACAGACTGACCGTTTACTTCCCTCTTATCGCCCACTGATTGATTAATATAATACTCTCCTTATCTTAATACTCCAAATTCAGAGCCACCCACACCCTCCTGATAAGCCGTGAGCCGCCACCCACGCTATTAGCCCCATACATCACGCCGCCTCTGTCCCTCTCGTAATCCTGCAGCCGTAATTCCAGCGTCGTAGCTCAACTCTGTCTTTTCCCTCACGCCGTCCTCTTGCCCAGACATCCCCACGTTCCCTCCGCCTACACTCCTTCCCTTCCTCTCTCCTATAGTTTCTGCTTCTCCTCCTACCTACGATTCATCTTTCCCCCTGCCTACATTTCACCCTGTTGCGGTTCATTCGATGACTCACTGGCAAACAATGCTCACCAAAAGGCATTTTCACATTCAACCTTCACTCAACACCGCACATGACGTCCACATGTATACCCGTGCGTGTCAGATGGTGGTGGAAAGTGGTGTTCCTAGATCCCTCATCACCCACAAAGATTGGCTTGAAATGTAGGCTGTAATAACTGTTCACTGATATCGGCTGCTACAGTTCATTAATCCATCATTCCTTTTTATACTTCACTTCTCGTTCACCCTACATTTCACCATGGCATTTTTTTCCCCTCTTACCTCTCCTTGTCTTCACTCGACCCTCTTCAAAATATCCTAGCTTACACGTATTCCTCACACCGACACTCGACCTCCCTTCTCATATGTACCCACTCCACACCCTTCATTACTTGACCTCTTCCATATTTAAATTCACTTTCATCGCCGTATTTTCCCCATCAACTAATTTCCGTGGCTTTCCATTCAACTCATTATCACGTCCCTCCACTTGAAAACAGTTTCTTCTGTATTGTTCTGTTTTTCCTATTCTTTAGCACCATTTCTCTCTCTTCGGCAGTTAACCACAGGTCTTTACACTTAAAGTTTCATCTTTCTATCTCCAAGCTCTTCATCTCTACACGCATGTCCTTCCTTCTCTCTACACATAACACCTCCATCTCTGCTAGAAACAGTCCCTTTCCCTTCTCTCTACACACATGGTTTCTTGCTCTATGCACACATTTCCACCTCTCTGTATACAAGTTCTAGCTATACACTGCACATAATTTCCCCTTTCCCTCAGCATAAACCCTCGCTCTCCTGTACACACAATTGCTATTCCCCCCCCTCCTCACCATCCATCCTCTTCACACAACCCTCCCCCCACCCCTTCCACCTTCCACATACGTTCTCCTTCTCTTAAATCCTCCTCCCTCGCCCTACACACAACTCACTTCCAGTTTGTCGTGCTGTGTGTCTGGTATTTATGACATCTTTTAATGGTGAGGAGCAGCGTGTGAGGCGAGGGGGCATTGTGTGGTGATGGTCCACTTAGTGCTGCCTGAATGCTGGGCCATGTTAAACCTTAATGGTGGTGGCCTGAGACGATAGGACTAAACGGTACCAGATAACATGCTGCAGTAAAAAAAAAAAAAATTTATATTCTGTGTTTTGTTTAACCTAAGTATCCTTAATGGAAGTGTCAGTAAAGTGCTCTTAGCGGCTAGAATGTACGAGTATTTAGGAAAAAATCTGAGACAACCTACTCGTAAGATAGAGCAATACTTGTTTCTGTTATTATCATTATACATATAGTAGAGTAATTCTCCTGGCCGTATGAAAAGCTAGATTACAGGTACATTCTACTGAGGGAAAAGAATACAAAGATACTCGTAGGTAATATTATAAGTGTTTATAGTCTATCTGAAAAAACTTGTATTAAAGCTGAATAAATGTTAGGAAGATGCATGAATAGATGTTGGCTAAAAATTGATACCAAGAGACGAGACGAGACTGAGAAAGCCAGCAACTCTAAACAGTAACATCCCACTGATCATTCCTTTAGCCGGTGTTGTCTCCTCCTCCTCCTCCTCCCCTCTGCCCCGGGACTGCAATAGTGATGGATGACACTGCTGGGACACTGCCCTTCACCACTAATGTTCCGTCTCTCTTCTGCCTCGCTCCCTTTCTGCTTGGTCACTCCTGGAGGCGAGGATAGACTCTGCTGGGTGTGCGTAGGAGGGAATGAGGCGAGTGATAAGAATTCCGAAGTAGACGTGCGAAATGAAGTTACGAGGGTGGAGGGAGAGAGAGGATGAGGAAAGGAGACGGAGAGAATATCAGGAGAAGAGAAGAGGGAGCTGAGGAAGGGAAGCGAGGAAGGGGAAGGGAGAAGGATATTAGGTACGGGAATGGAAGGAGGGATAACGAAAAGGAGGAGGGAGGAATGAAGGGGAAAAAAAAGAGAGAAGGTAAAAGAATAGGGTGTGGGAACGGGGAAGGGAGGGGGTATGAAAGAAAGGGAAGGAGAGGATATTAGAAAAGTAAAGATGAGAGTATGGGAAAGCAAAGAAGATGAAGTACCGTAATACTAGACTGCTATACGGCAAGGACTGAGACGAGTTATGATGAAAAGACTTACGGTAAAGTGTGTGGTCTGCAAGCGGGAATGAGGTTATTGACAAGATATTGGACACAGTACTATGGAATTATGTGAGGAGGAGAGCGGAGGGAAGGGGAGTGTGAGGCATGAAGGATAAGAGGTGGAGCGGGGGAGAAGGGACGAAGAGAAGAGAGGAGGAAAAAAGTTAATAGGAAAAGGGAAGTACGAATAGAAGCAGGGATGTGCTACATAAAGAGACAAGGAGAGAATCGTAAGTGGAAGAGTGAGGGAAGAACAAGAATGACACGTGAGTGCATAAGACTAGAGAACAGGTGAAGCTGCAGAGGGAACAAAATGAAGGGCAATTTAGAGAAAGATAAAAGAAGATACATAAGGAAGGTGGTTGAGAGGAAGGAAAGAATGGGGCTGGGGATATAAGATTTGTGAAGAGAGGCAGAAGATAAGAGTGATTCCCACAGGATGAAGAAAGAAAGGATAATGGAAGGGAATTCTCATAACTGTCTTGTTTCGAACATCGAATAATATATTCCTTGTAGTCAAAATATAGTCATGCAATGAAAAAAAAAAAAGGATGTAATATGAGCAGCGATTTAACAACAATTTTAGTTCCAGCAGCAAGGTCTATTCAATAAACTTGCAGAACAAGCCACTATTATATACTCGTGTATATATATTCTTAGAGCTATTGCATTAGTTTCAAGTGCATAATCTCTTAACGCACGAATGTTCGTTCCTGATAATCAAATCATTCCTGATATCAATATACCAGTAATTAAAACCTATTTATTGGCAAAAAAATTCAGGGCAAGTATTTTAAATATAATGAAACGATTACTATCTTAGTCAGATATTTGCGCTCGTCTCTGAAATTACTAGGAATACCACCGCTCTCCAGCGTACTGGGTAAATGAATCACTGTGAACTCTTTTGAAACGCTGACGCTTTTTATATTCTATTCTTGTTGCCTTCGAAAAATACCATTCATCTCAGGAACACCTCTGACTGGAGGATTGACAAGCCACCTTCATGAATCCCACCACTTCCATGATGATTTTCTTCTGTGCACTTTTTTCTGCCATCATTAGGATAACGTCTTATTTTTTTTCCTGCTACAACCAGATAAATATACTTTTCTTAATTATCATTGTATATTTAGAGGGGTTACATATGGCCTTAATTAACCCCACTGCTACAAGAGGTCTCCCATAAGCTGAATAATATCGTCCAGCAGTGGCACGAATCATCTAAAGCAATTATGTCATCACACTGAAACGGTTAAGCTGAGGAAGGACCTCGTGTATACAGAGGACTAAGAGACATCCTTGCTTTAAGGAACAGGGTAAAAATTGTCCAAAAATTGTCGAGAGTTTTAAAAATTAATGATATGGTCACCTAAGAGGAAAAAAATAAACCCATGTCAAATCTAACTTCTCTCTCAAATTTCGAGTCGTGCCATAAATTGTGATGGCGTGAGTGGTGTTCGGGGACGCGGCTCACACGCCATCACTCATTGTCCAGCCTCACCACCGCCACCGGAATTCAAGAAGGAGAGGCAGGGGGGCGCAGGAAGACGTGACGAAAGAATTGGAAAGGAGAGGAGGAGGGATAAGAGGGAGGGAGGAAAGAGGGTGAGGAAGGAGGAAGAAGAAGGAAAAGGAATAGAGAGAGGAGGGATGGTGTTATGGAGAGGAATAGATAGGGGAGGTAAAGAGGAGAGACTGACAGAAAGAAATGAAAGAGAGAGAGAGGATGGAAAATAAAGCAACAAGATAGTAGGGGAAACGAGGTGTATAAGAATGGGAAATAGGGTGCAAGGAAAGAGAAGAGGAGATTGATGAGGGAAGTGGAGGTGTAGGTAGGCAGGTAGGTAGGGAGAGGGAATGGGGAGGGAAGAAGGAAGCATGAAGAAAAGAAGTTAGAAGGGGAAGGAGGAACAGAGAGGAAACAGAAGGAAAGGGGGAAAGGGGATAGTTGAAGAGAGGAGGAAAAAGGATGGTAGATGATGGTTGAGCGAGAAGGAAGATCGCTTGGGGAGGAGAAGGAGGGATGGCTGGGGAGAGAAGCAATTGCAGGGGAGAAGGATTGGCTGGGGGAGCAAGAGGGATGCTTGAGAAGGAGAAGGATGGTTGCAAGAGGAGAAGGAGGAATGATGGTTGCAGGAGGATGGGAGGGGATGGTTGGGGGGGGGAAGAAGGGATGATTGGGGGGATGAGAATGGATCGCTGCGTGAGGAAAAGATGTGGCTGGGGAGTGGTGGAGATAGGATGGTTGGGAAGAAGGTGACATTGCTGGAGAGGAGGAGGAGGGGTGGCAAGGGAAACAGGGAGGATGGCTGGGGAGAAGGAGGGATGACTGAGGGAGGAAGAGAAATGGTTGGGGGAGGAGAAAAGGTGGTTTGGGAATGAGAAAATGCGGTTTGGGGATGATGATAAGGATGAAGATAAGAATGAGGATAAGGATGAGGTTGAGAATGACGAAAAGAACGAGGATGAGGATGAAGATGAGGGTGAGGAGGAGGAGGGAGGGATGGAAAGTAATGGGAATGGTTGGGTGAGGAGGGGGGGAATGGGTTGGGGAAGAGTACAAATGAGTATAAAGGAATCCAAACAACAACTAATGATTCGTTTTTTTTTTTTTTTTTTTTTTTTTTGCTGGGCAGATTATAATTGTGATAGCTGATCCTTTGTGAGAACCATGCGAGTATAGCAAGAAAGTCAGAGGAGAGTCCAGGGAGGAGGCGAAGGAGGGACAGCTGAGGTAAGAGAGAAGGAGAGAAGGAGGATGGATAAATATGCGAAAAGGAAAACGAAGGACAACTGGGAGAGGAAAGGAGAGGAGGAGGAGGAGGAGGAGGAGGAGGAGGAGGAAGACAAGGTGGAGGAGGAGAGGAGGAGAAAAGGGACTGTCTGAGGAGTAGGAGGAGGAGGAGGAGGAGGAGGAGGAGAAAAGGGACTGTCTGAGGAGTAGGAGGAGGAGGAGCAAGCATGGTTTGGGGTGGATTGGAAAAGACGACTGGGAAAGGAGAAGGAAGGAAGGAAGGTTGGGAAGAAAAAGGAACATTTAGGGAGTAGGAAAGGGTGGATCATAGTGGAGCAAGGATGACTGTGAGGGGGCTGCAGGAGTGGTAGTGGCGGAGTTAAGACGTTTCACCCCACGACTGAATGCGTGCGATTGTGTGGGGCGCCTCATCAGCCAAACCCGGAGCAGTAATGGTCCGACCTGCAATCTAAGCACAATATTCTTTTATCCTGCCTCAAGGCCAGTTTTTTCTCCCCCCCCCCTCTCTCTCTCACACACACACACACACTCATTTTATACCTATGGAGAGGGGCTGAACGTAAGCAACGACAAGGTTAACAGGACAAAAAATATATACTGTATATATATAAACATACAGTATACGGAATAAACTACTTAACAGGCATACACAGTGAAATGTTTCGCATAGGGTGATGGAGGGTGTGAGGCCTAAAAAGTGCGACGTGATATGACTCACACATTTCGTTTTTAATAGTTTGTGTGTGTGTGTGTGTGTGTGTGTGTGTGTGCTTTATTTAGATTCCACTTGCTATTAGAAGAAAGAAGCGTGCAAACGAAGATATATGAGTTTTCACTATGAGGGTTGTGTGGTTGTTGTCCATCATGGTACTAGTGTGGATACAGTCATGCTTTCGGAAACAGGCAGGATTGTATGTTCAAAATATTGCTGGAGGCGGCGCGAAGCAATAACCTACAGATGGCTGAGCATTTGAATGACTAGAAAATTGGGATCACGAGACCATTCAACATGGAATTTACCAATCGGTGTTTTGACTCACATATTACACTGCTATGGGTCACCTACAAATCTCTCCCATATGCTCCCCCTTCACCCCCCCCCCCCACACACACACTGACTAACACATACACACTCACACATGAACACGCGGGACCTTTCTCGTTATCGCAAAAAGCAGAGAGGGGAGAAAGGGCTAGGAGGATAAAGTATAACCTAACTTCAAAGGGTGCATTTATATTAGAAAAGGTACAAAGGTAATATGAAGGAAAAAATGCATGACAGTACATAAGAATTAGAGATAATAGGTTTGCTGGTTCATGACGAGGTTATCTGTTGGAAAAAATGCTAATTCTTCTAAGATCTACCCAACATTCAAGAGGCGAGGATAGAAAAGAGGAATGGAGAGAGGGGGGGGTAAGCGGGTAAATGTGAAGTGAGAAAGTAAAAGATGAAATATTGAGATAAGGTTGAAAGGCAAAGACAGTGAAGCTCTTTGTCAACAGAGACATTAGCACCAGCACAGCCATGTGCGGGGTGTAGGGCCATGTGCTCTAATAGACTTAAGAACACTGAGGTGGCTTGACTCTGCATTCGCGAGGGGTAAAAACACACACAAATATTTGCTTTCCATTTCTGTGAGTAAACAATCCCAGAGCCAACACAGGTCCCCGCTCCCTTATACCCTCAAGTGAGACGTTCCTCGCCGACCCTTTCCTCCTCATCTCTTCGACTTCCCCTTCTCCTCGTCTCACATCCTCCTCCTCCTCATCTAGCTTCTAATCCCCAAATAAGCACGTTCATTGGTTCAGTTCTTGCAGACCTACTGATGTTCAAGCCAACTGTCACAAATACGGAAGAAGAGAAAGAAATATCTTCAAAAAGCTATCAAAAAGAAAGGAAACCTCTTACATAACTAAAACAGGACGGCTGAGAAATACTGAAACGAAACTAAAGGACAGACTTAGGAAAGCCTTATCCGGCATAGTTAAATTTACAGTTACAGATCTCCTCTCATTCAGATTATGAAGAATGCAGCAACGGCATAATATCGTCATGTAGTTAATGAAGACAAGATCGATGAAGTTTCCATAACAGTTTCTCTTTGCTGCAAAGTAGTCATCACACTCGTCTGCTGGTTTCGGCTGGAAGGACTGGTGGGTGGGGTAAGACTTTCTGACTTGCTAGACTTGTCGCTGCTTCATTAAAGATATACTGGTACCTTAATTATAGCCTACTGTACAGCAGCTTTATTTTTTTTTTTAATACCCCTTTCTTGTATCTCTTACTCTCACTCACCCCACCTTCGCCTTGCCTCTTTTTCCTTGTCTCCTCTACCCTTCCTTTCACCTCCTCATAATCTAATCCTGTCCCCTTCTCCTTCCTTGTCTCTTCCTCTGCTCCGCTCCATCTTCACCCCCTCCTCTTCCCTTCTCTTCCTCACTCCACGCTCACTTCGCAACCTCGTCTTTCTCTCTCCCTCGCTCCAGACTCTCCTTATCATCTTTTCCTCTCCCGCCTCCCCTTCATCTCTTTATATCCCCCTTTCCGTCCTCGCCTCCTTCTCTTCTCTTCCTCCTCCTTCTCCTCCTAACTTTTTCCTTCTCTCCTCTTCCTCTCTTTCACTGCTCCTTCTCATCTCTTCCTCTCCCCCACACCTCCTCCTCTTCCTGTCCCGCCCCACTCGCCTCCTCCCACTCTCGCTTGGGCGTAAATTGCTTTCACTGCCTAAATACATTCCATTTCTTAGCGCTTTCACTACGATGACGCTTTTTTCTCATTAACCAGACCACCACCAAACTATTTAATTATTTTATTCGGATATGATAAAGAATATTTTGCTACGTTTTTAAAGACCTGCTTAAATACATAAGTTTTTGCATCAAATTCCTTCATATTCCTCACTAGATATATTAACATTTTACTAATGTTTACAAAATCTCAAGAATAACATATTTTCAACAGGTGCAATACATCGACATATATCTGTAATGTTTCAGTCTTGCTACCAATAGGCTATCTTGATCATCTCCGGAGTGGTCTCTCATCGTCTATGTGTTAATTTAAAAAAAAAAAAAAATGATTTCATTATACATAGGAACATTATGTAAGCCAGTTCAATGACACAGCACGTTATCAGTGAAATGCAGCGCTTATTACATCTGGGAAGTAATGAAACGAAACAAAGTATTACATTAAGTCTTGTCTAAAAGTTATCTATCATACTGAACGGAAATCCTCAAATCTCTAAGCAGGAACTCTTCCTCTTGTGAATGCATCTAAAACGGAGCCGAAAACTCTCCAACTTCTCATCGGCTTGCCAAAATTACTTAACGGGGCCATTCAGGTAAATTACGTGACTTGAGAAATACTACGATTTTTTTTTCTTTTTTGTCAGGGTGGCCGTCGGTGTGGCTTCAGTGGCATCACTATCCTGCGTCTCCCTTCCCACCCATTCATCTTGCTCTGCCACCACCACCATCACTCTCCCACTCTTTCGCCGGTAGTCCCAAGGCGCTGCGGCCTCTATACCATCTCTCCTTTTCCACCGCTGCATATGGCACGTTGAGACTCTCTTGCAAGTTAGAATGAAATCTATATCAGTAATAAACAGATACAAACAGCAGAAAAGAGAATGATGAGGTGTAAAGCTGAAAATAAATGACTAAGATAGGGGTGCTAGGAAACCTCAGAATCTCACCTCAGTATAGACCTTCGACTCGCATTCTCGTCATGGCTTCTTCACAACATCTGCTCCTTTGCCATTTATTTTGCATAGTTCACCTTGCTGTTCTATTGTAGGTTGTTTATAGTTTTTTCAGTACCGACAAGATTGACATAAATGACTCAAGAGAATGCAACAAGGTGTAGTAAGCAAAGTAGCCTAATAAGTATCCACCACTGTGTCAAAAGAAACTGTTATATAATCAACGTGCCCTTCCTTTTCTACCTTACGTATCAGAAAAATCGTGTTTAACAAAATTCCTGGATTGCTAATATAGAAATGCTCTGAGAAAATGGAAAGGATAACGTCAGGCGTCGCACTGGGTGATGAAAAGCGATCCTCGTGGATTAATGAACAGATGAAAGTAATGGATGTAATTGCTATAATCACGAATGGATGTGGTCAGGTCACATCCTTCGTGGTGATGTTAATAATAATAATAATAATAATAATAAAGATAATCATCATCATCATAATAATAAAATGAACAACAATTACTTCATGATGATGATGATGATGATAATAATAATAATAGTAACAATAAAGTTAATACTAATAAGAATAAGAATAATAACATGAACAATTACTTCCATTCATACTTTATGTTTTTGTCAACATTCACACGCTTCCCTTACTCGCCGACACGCCTATCTCCTACATGTTCCCTGCCTTATCCATACATATGTCGTTTGTCACCCTTAACAATGTCTCTATCCTTCTGGGACACACCCGTATCCATCTCTTCGTCATTCACGCTCCTTTCTATCCCTCCTATCCCATACCCTTGCGTTTGCCCTCGTTTCTACAAATCCAAGCCTCACATCACTGCCTAACCTCACTTTTCTACACACCCCTGTCTTTCCACCACTGTCCTTGCTTCCACCACTGCCCATGCCACCTCTTGCACACACCCATCCCTCTCACTCTTCCTTACGCTCTTGGCCAAATCCTCAGCTCATCTCTGTCCATTCATTCTTGTTACGCATCCGCTTTCACGCTCTTTTCCTTTGCCTTCTCAGAACAATACCTTTCCTGACGTTCTCTTTGGTTAATTCCTTGGTCGTCTCAAGGATTATTGTCATAGTAAAAACTCAACAACAATATACATTCAAGTGAGATAAAATCTGAAGAAACAGGGGGGGGGGAAGAAAAACGAATCGTACAGTACAAGGGGAAAAAAATAGTGAGAGTTTAGAGTCACAGAGAGTGCCAGCCTTATGGAAGACTCGAATTATGATGGAATTGGAATTAAAAAAAAAATGGATGGAAAAGAAGCTGTGAAATAGTGAGGCAGGAATGGTTGTGAAATGAAGCGTAGAGGGTGGGAAGCGGGAGGGAGGTGGCGCCGGGGATTTGTGAAATGAAGTGAAGAGGAAGGAGAGCGTGGTGAGAAGCGGTGTGGAGGGGAGGGAAAGGGGCCGGGAAGGGCCAGGAAGGGAGATAGTGGCAGAGGAAGGGTAAAGGAGAGATGACAGAAGAGAAACAGAACATTGAGTGAGAGTAAAATGAGGCACAGGAAAAGAGGAGAGAGAAAAAGAGAGAAGGTAAGGGAGAGAGACAGGGAAAGAGGTAAAGACACAGAGGAAGGGAAAAGAGGTGGATTACAGAATGAAGTTTAGATGATGGTTAGAACGGGATGGATTATGAAGAGAAAGGGGGTAAAGCACAGAATGGAAGCTAGATTCAAGAGAGGTGCTGGTAGGGAGTGGCACAGTAGGAGTCAAAAAATGCAGAGTGAAACCAGCTTAAAGAGGGGTGTAGGGAGGAAGAGAGATAGATAAAAGAAGCGTGAGAGAAAAAATAGACATACAGAAGCGAGTCAGGAAAAAAGAAGGATACTGGAGGGGACGGAGGAAAAATGATGGAGAGAGAAGAGAGGAAGCAAAAAGGGAGACAGAAATAGAAGAAGAAGAAGAAGAAAAAGGCAGGTAAGGAGCAATACTAGAGGAAAGTGTACGAGGAAGACAAAGGAAGACTGAAGGAGGAAGGGAAAGAGAAGTACGAGCCGAAACTGCTGAGAGAATATAAAACAGACGCCATGGGGAAGGAAGGCGGGAGAAGTCAGCGAAGACAAAAAGAATGATGAAAGGTGGAAAGATAAAGTGATAGAAGGACAAGAGGGAGAAGATAACGCGATAATATAGAGAAATGGGAGATTAGGATAGGAAGGAAAGGAGCGGAAAAAAACAGGAAGGAAGGTGAAGAGGTGGAAAGAGTTAATCTGTGAAAGTAAACTAGAATACACTGGAGAGAAGAGGGAGGAGAGAGATGACGCAAACGGAGGAAACAAGAGAAAAGAGGAAGGAGAATGAAGATATTAAAAAAA